>OY282559.1:241418446-241661994 GCA_958295665.1 Tipula vernalis | reverse complement strand
ATTTTAGGACATATAAATAAACTTAATCGTCTATTTCAGAGTGAGCAACCTCAAATTCACAAATTATATTTTGAAGTTTCTAGATTGTACATGAATATTTTTGATTATTTTATTAAAGAGGAATATATTTACAGTGAAATGTTCAAAAAAATCAATAATATATTGTCCAGTGAAAAAATTAAAAACTTTTTTTTTTTTTTTTTTTTATATTTAAAATAAATTTTATTTATTTATTTTATGTAATTACAATCTAGTCTCCTGGACTAATGAGCAATTTGTTTCTGACTTAATTTACTAACTTAAATTAATCTATGGATTCTTCCCATTGGCGTTCCATAGTGTTTGGTAAATTGAAGTAAGCCACATCTTTGTTGTGGATTTTAGATCAGCATAATGCTGCTTAAACTGACAATCACACTAGCTCAAAAGGTTTGGTTCTTTTAAGTCTGCGAACTAAATTCGTGATGCTTAGGAGCTGAGTTGCCCCAATGTTCACATGTTGGCGGAGCCTTTCTTCGTGTCTCCGTGCTTTTTCCTGGATTTCATTTAAGATGAGGTTCATTTTAAGGTCCCTATGAAGGTCATTGTTCCTAACATACCAAGGTGCATCAACGATGTTCCTTAATACCATATTCTGAAATCTTTGGATGATATTTACGTTGCTCTGTTTGGTACAACCCCAAAGCTGAATACCATAAGTCCAAATCGGTTTCAATATTTGCTTATAAAGAAGAAGCTTGTTGTATGTTGATAAAGAAGAGTTCCTTCCCATCAGCCAATACATTTTTCTGTATTTAAGTCTTAATTCTTCACTTTTCTTCTTGACGTGTGCTTTCCATCGTAGTTTAGCATCCAGGGTCATGCCGAGATACTTAGCTGTGTTCGCATGCGGTATTATTTCCCGATTTATGGTAATCGGAATATGTTCGATTCGTCTGTTTGTAAAGTTGATGTGAACTGATTTAGCTTCATTTAGTTTTATTCTCCATCTTTTTGTCCATTTATATATTTGAGTTATAGCTGATTGTAACTTCTGTGTTGATTCTTCGTTGCTTTTTCCAACAGCTAAGATCGCTGTGTTGTTTTCTAATGAAGGAAGATCATAAGTGTATAGTAGGTATAAAACCGGCCCTAATACACTGCCCTGTGGAACTCCTGCATTGATTTCTTTCAATCCAGAAAATGTATCATCTAACTTAATCCTGAAGAACCTATCTTTCAAGTATGATTCCAGTATCTTAGCAAATTGCATTGGTAGAAGATTCCTTAACTTGTGGTTAAGTCCTTCATGCCACACTCTATCAAACGCTTGTGCAACGTCTAGAAATACTGTTGAACAGACTTTTTTCTCCTCTAATGCTTTCTCAATTATACTGGTTATTCTGTGTACTTGATCAATTGTTGAGTGTTGGTTGCGAAAACCGAACTGATGATTTGGGATCAAGTTTTTACTCTCGATTATCGGATTTAATCTTTTTACCAGAAGCTTCTCAAAGAGTTTGGACATGACTGGCAATAGCGAAATTGGCCTATAAGACGACGTTATGTGCGGTGGTTTCCCAGGTTTTGGGATCATAATTACTTCTGCAATTCTCCATAAGCTTGGTACACATTTGATTCTAAATGCTGCATTTATAAGATTGGTGAGTTTCACCAGAGCTTTCCTTGGCAGTTCTTTTAAGATTTCTGCAGTAATAAGGTCGTACCCAGGAGCTTTTTTCGTATTCATATTAGCTTTTATCTCACGCATGACTTCTTTTGGTGTTGTCGGTAGGATTTCTTTACTTTCTTTCACAGCTTGTTCAGTTATTATCTCGGCTTCCAACGTTTGGTCTTCATGTGGCTGGAATATTTTTTCGAGGTGTTATTTCTAGCCCATTTCTCACCTGCTATTTTTATTGGGGGAATCTGCATTATTGGTCTTTTGATTCTTTTGGTTGCTTTTCAAAGAGAATAATCAGTACTGTTATCATTAGTTAATTTTCTTAAATAGTTGCTGATTGATTCATCTTTCAATTCTTTGATCTCTCTTCTTAATTGTTGAGTGAGATTGTTCAAATGAGTTTTATCTTGGGGGGCCCTTGTTTGTTGCCATACTCTTCTCGCTTTTCTTTTTTCTGCGAGGAGTTCCCTAATTTCCATAGGGTAATTGTTTCCCTTGATTTTCGTTTTAATTTCAGGAGTATTTTCCCAAGCTGATTGCTGTATATCGTTTACAAATTTGTGAACTTCTTTGTCTAATTGTTCTTCAGTCTTTAACGGAACCATTAAGTTAATTTTTTGTTCTAGCGATAGTCTAAAGCATGCCCAATTAGTGTGATTATTTACTAGGAATGGGTTTTTTCTTTCTAAATAATTTTTTCACTTAACGTTAGAAGTATTGGTGAATGATCAGAGTGTAAGTCGTGGCTTTCATCTACTTGTACATAATTTACAGATATGTTCTTTATTATAAAGAAATCAATCAGATCTGGTACTTTGTTTGGATCAGTTGGCCCGTAGGTTGGTTTTCTAGTTGAGAGGGCTTCACAACTGCATTTTCTGATAGCTTTTAGGAGTTCTTTACCCTTAGTCGTTGTTAATCTGGATCCCCAGTGGACAATTTTTGCATTAAAGTCTCCTCCAAGTACAAATCGTTTTCCTAATTTACTGAGGAACTCGAGATAATCTTTTTCTTTCATTGAGTGCTTCGGTGGGCAGTAAATACTAGCAATACAAATAGAACTACTTTTGGATTTGACAATAACAGCAGTTGCTTGTATTTCTTCCGTTTCATATTTTAACTCCTCAAGCTGCGTACATGCTATATTTTTCTGGTGAAAAAATGTACACCACGAAGTTAGCTATATGAGTTGAATTATTTCCAACTAGAACAAAAAGTTCACCAGGGTAACCAATTTTAACAAAAAAATTTACTATTTTGCTAACTTCGTGGTGTACATTTTTTCACCAGAATTGGATCATGTACGCACCTTCATAGTGATGAATACTATTTCTAATTATAACAGCACTACCTCCTTTAGCAGTGTTTCCAGGGTGAATAGTGTGATATATTTGATAATTTTTAAATTTAATGTTTGATTGTCTAGTGAAGTGTGTTTCCGTGATGAGACATACATCGATTTTTTCTGTGTCCAGGACCACTTGCAGTTCTTGTTGATGTTGCATTAGTCCATTGGCATTCCAACATAAGATTCTAAGATCTTGGGCCATTTTTCTGTTTAGGGATGGCTCCCTTAGTGCTGTACTCTAGTTTCTGTAATCGCTCATCAAATGTATTTAGTCTGCTTAAAATTAATTTAAGTGTTTGACTTATATCGTCATTTTAAGCAGTATTTCCTGGATTTCCGTTGCTCATCATTACTTAAGCATAAGTCATTTTACCAAATTGTCCTTGAGTAGTTCCCGACACTCTACGATTTACTTCGGGTCGGTTCATCTTAACCGCTTGTTTCCTGAATGAACTTGGATTTTTAGCAATCACGTTCTTATTTTTGATATTTTGCAGTTCAATAGCAACGCTGCATCCTCTGTAGTTAGCCGGATGGTTTTCTCCACAGTGAACGCATTTAGGTTGAACATTTTGGGCTTTTACACAATCTTTGGTATGATGTTTACCTAAACATTTGACACACCTAGGTTTCCTGTTGCAATATTTTTGTGTATGTCCATAGGCTTGACATTGTTTACATTGTGGTATAAGCTTAGATCTTCTTAGAGGCTGAATAACCACTTTGCACCCCAAGATGTACTTAATTTGATAAATTTTTTCGATATCTTCATCAGTATCGAAGGTCAACATAAACATGTTGAGAGGTACTTTACCTCTCCGTTTTAGCTTAATCGATGCTTCAGTTGCCTTAAATCCTTTTGCTTTCAGGTCATCAATTATTTTATCTGGTTTACACGTAGAGTGTAAGTTTTTAGCCATGACCCTAATTGGTCTGGTTTGTTTATCTTCAAACGTGTGCCAAGCACGTTTTTCTTCATTTAACATTTTTGTCATTTTTCTGTATGTTTCAGCATCTTCTAAGTTTATTTTGATGGTGTTTCCATTCATCACCTTTGCATTAAACTTATCAGTAGCAGTTATTGTTTTTATTTTTTCATAGAGTACATCGTAGACTTTGACTTCATCTATTACTATTGGTGGTGGTGGAGGTATTTTTTTTGGTTGTTTCTCGATAATATTTGGAACATTATCCTTTAATTGAGGTGGGGAGGGCGTATTATTCCGTCTCCTTTTTTTTCTCCCACCTTTAACTCTAATCCACTCAGTTTCTCGAGCTAGTTCTTCTTCATCCGTATGATACTCTTGTGGAGTTGTATTCTGGTTAGGAGTAGAACCGATGTCCTCCTTTGGCTTAAGAGCTTTAACTTCGTTTTCAAGCGTCTTCATACGCTCCTGCATCCATGCAATTGTAATATTCAGTTGCTTATTTATATTGTTGGCTTCAACTAATGCATTATTAGCTTTACACAATTCATTGTGAAGCTTTTCTTCGTTTGTAGAACGAGTGATGTGGCTGCTGGCCCCAATGGAGGGACTACCGCCTCTTATCGGAGAATACGCGACTTTGTTACTCCTCTGGAAGGGATGTGAATTATCCTTTTCTGTTTCACTCAAATGAGCTTGTTTATTCACCAACATGTCTTGGGATTGGTTAAAATAATTGTAGTATAGCAATGGCTGGTCTCCCCAAGAATCCATGAGACCGACCTCCGGAGAGGGTGGATTTACCTTAACAACAGGTGTACCACCTGGGGTATTAGTTTCCTTATTTGTTCCGCTCATTGCTCATTTATAGTGTACTGCACTCGCCTCTAGTATTTCGCCGATGCTTCACATCGTTGCCCGGGTGTTACCACGTGGAGGTATACTAGACACATTTGGTGGTTTCTACGTAGTTGCAGCGTTGGAATATAGACCACGAGATACATGGATATAGACGGTCAACCCCTACCCTATTGAGACGCACCCAACACCCAATTAAAAACTTGAACGATATTTATTTTGGAGCAGAAAAAAAATCAGTCAAGTTTGGAGTGTGATGCTCGATGGTGATTTTTTTTATCGGAACATCATTAAGTTATTGTAATAAAATTTTGTTTTTTTGCCTTGAAAAGAGTAGTGCCGAGAGGCTTATACTCAATTATAATCAAACACTTTGTTTAATCGAATAAATATATACTATACTCGTCTATAACAGATAAAATATGTTATTTAGTGAATAAATAAGTTCGAAACAAAAAAAAAAAAAATAAAGTATATTCTTAATAAAGTAATAATCAAACGGAGGTGTTGAAGGTGATATTGAGGGGGAACAGATCAGATCGGACGGATCTGAAGTGTTCTGCGTAATCAGATCGGACGGATCTGAAGTAAAGGTATTGGGTTCATCCAGGTAAAACGAAAACTACAGCTTATATTTTTTTTTGATAATAGTCATTTTAAAAGTTTTTCTTGCTAATTAATGTAATTTTAAAATTTTGATGATTCCGGCCATCTTAGAAGTTTTTTTGGAATGGGTACGAAGGGCCGAATTTCAAAGGGCCGAATGTCGAAGGGCCGAATGTCGAAGGGCCGAATGTCGAAGGGCCGAATGGGTCGAAAAGCCGAATGTGTCGAAGGGCCAAATGTCGAAGGGCCGAATGTGTCGAAGGGCCGAAAGTGTCAAAGGGCCGAATATCGAAGGGCCGAATAGGTCGAAATGCCGAATGGGTCGAAGGGCCGAATGGGTCGAAGGGCCGAATTTTTTTTTGTTTTGTTTTTAGAAATATAATTTTTAAAATTTGTTGTTTTAAGGAATATTTGGTAATTTTTTTTTTGTCAAATATAAATTAATTTCTTATGAATTTATGTATTTTATTATATTTAATCTTTGGATATTCTATCGACAAAAATATTGCATTAATTGATGTTGTTTATATTTTGCGTTCCTTTTGGAATTATCAAGTGAAAAAATATTTGTACATAATAGGCATTTCACCAAAACCAAGTCTTATTATATCAATATAAATGGAATATATATGTATGTAGGTATACACATATGTATTACTTTTGTAGTATAACCGCTCGTATATAATACCAAAATGCGAATGTTATTTTTTCCAAATATGCATACCAAATGTAAATAGATTTTAAATAAGAAAAAAAATTTTGTCATAAAATCATAGACAAATTACTTTAGAAGATAAACAACTTTGGTATTAACCTGTTACCTATAAATTAAAGTATTATAATTTTTCGAACAGTTTGGAGGAAGATTGAACGAAAGGAATATATGTTTTATCTCTTTTCGTCATAAACTTTCCTACTGATCAATGAACGTGAATGACGAAAAGAAATAAACATATTCTCTGTACTCCTTTTATTAAGCAATTAGTTTTGATAGCTGTAGTTTTTACTTTCCTATATCAAAATAACATAGTCTCTCTCCCTTTACATTATGTTACAACCATATTCAAATGTGGAACAGATATATGTACTTCGATATTTTTTATTGTTTAAAAAAAATGTAAACAGAAAATATATTAAAACCATAGCCACCTACATGTATCCAGACACAGTATTATGTTTTGCACTAACACACATATACGGTCTATTGAATGAAATTGAACAACGGACACAAATTAACAAAAAATGCATGGGAATTGTTTTTTGGATGATTTTCATTGAAATGCAAATAAAACTACAATTTTTTTTTTAATTTTAATAATTCAACAATATTTAATAATACATAAATAATAAAATAAATAAAACATAAATTTTGGAATTCAATTCATTTTTGACTAATATATAACTAATATTAATGAAATTAAAATTAAATAAAACATTTTTAAACAATAAGCAGGAATAACGAAAATTTATCAGAATACATATTTCATTAGGTAATTACTTATAAAGAAAATTATAAAGGTATATATTATCACATATCAAGAAAATTTATAAAAAATTGTTTAATTTTCTTTTATTAAAATTTACTTTGGCAAAGTTATGGTTTACTTCCTTGCAGTAATTTAACAATATAATGTTTGCCATGGGAAATAATAACATTTTGAAAATGTTAATATTTGTTTGTCCGCAATTGCAAACTCTATTGGTGTCGATATAAAAATTTTCTTGCTGAACGCTATTTAAAGTAAGGCAATGTAAAATTTTTCTTTGACTTGTTTCGCAGAAAAATTTTGTTTTCATTTCACAATTACGAATAATTTCTTGGAAAATTGCGCACATATGGAAAAATAGCTGTTGCACCACCTGAGTTGGTTGAACCAAGCCACCTCTTTGCATATAGTCGAAATAAGTCTCATGAATTTTAGTCCCTTTTTCTTTAATGAACACAAACTGGCAATCGGAACATGAAATCTTCTTACAAATTGAGTGTGCCGCATAACCGCATACGTAATTATTCGAAATATTGTGTAATCAGACATTGAATTATTCGAATTATTTGACAATATTCGAAATATTGTGTAATCAGACATTTGTGTAATCAGACATTGAAACCAGATTTGAGTCATCTACGTACTCAAGGTTTTCGTTATTTTTAAAAAGATTTAATGGAATTGATTTTCGAAAAATTTTCCTAATTCTCAATTGGTTTTCGGATTCAGAAATATTTCGAAATGAAACGTTGTAACACCGTCCCGATAAAAATCTGTAATTTACTAAACCTTTTTTCGATGTCATCAGATTGAAATTTACCGAGAAGAATGTAAGCTATACCAAACTGTTTAAATGAGTATTCTGAGATCTTTATTAACGCTTTCGTAGATTTAACCATGGCAGTGTGTGTTTCACGAGACAACCTACCATTATTATTTTCTGTGTTATGCCAGTCTTCAAGCCATTCTATGATTTTTTCTAAAAATTTTATTTTACTGTCTTCAGGGCTTGTAATTGGTTCGGAATATTCATTTCGTTTCGCTGTTCCTTTAAATTTCGATTTTACGTTTAAAATATCCCACCATCTTCTAATTATTTCCAAGAAATCAGCTGTTTCATTTTTGTTATTTTGTAGAAGGGCAGCAATTGTGCTGCAGTGAAATACATTATCGACAAGTGTAACTTTTTGGCGTTCTAAATTGTTTGGATACATAGATTTAAAGTTCAATTTGAAAGCAGTTTTAGCAGGTAAGCTTATTTCTTTCATATATTGCTCTCTTAAATCGGAAAATCGAGCATATTTAATTTCTCGGGTTTCGAAGTCTGGGTATACAAATGAATAATCAAAATTTTTAACATTTAACCAATTATTGCGTATATTTTTAAAAATATGGACAGAATCATAACAACAAAATACAAGACGTTCAGAATCGCAGGGATGGAGGAATGAGAAACTATCTTTATTGCCAGTAAACATTGCAAACATTGTTCTATTTATACTATTATTGTCGGTCATAATTACAAAAACTTCTAAACCAATATTGTATAAATACTGCAAGATGTTTTTGGTTAGCTGATGCAGTTCTTTCCCTGTGCAAGTTTTAACGGGTATCAATTTCACAACTTCCTTGAAATTTCCAAATGCAGATTTAACCATAAAAGTTTGAACAGTATTAGCTAAAGAATCTGAATTATTGTTTGCGAAACCTTTTACACTACCACTTTTGTAATCAATCCCGGATTTAACGTAAATTTCGTCAATCATTAAAATTACTTTCTTTTCCCTATCGGTTAAAGTTTCAACAATGTTTTTTAAGTAATTATTATTGGAAATTTCTGTGTTAGGAGAAACATTTAAAGATGTGAAAATGTGGCGAATATGTTCCGGATGTGGTAGAGTTAAATATTGCCGTATAATATTGTAGGCTGCACTAGACTGCGAATGTAAAAGGTGGGAAACTATTATAGTATTTTGGGAATATCTAGGTACTTTACTTTTCATTAATAATAATTTTATTTGATCGGTCAAAAAATTCAGCTCGTTATAAAATTCAAAGTCGTCAGGGATGTTTTCTAAAGCCAAATTCATTATGTTAAGCGCATTTTCCAACAGGGTGTTACAATCTTTAGAAGTATTAATATTTTCAAAATTTTTATATCTTACCAACAGATTTTCCAATTGAGACCAGAGTGTTAATTTTAAAGTATTTGGAAGAATCCAATTTAAATCTTGCTTACTTACTAACTCACTATATGTAAAAATATTGACCTTCAAATCACTGCAAATCACTATTCTTATTTTGAAATTACATCCTTTTTGTAAATCACCATCAACTATGTAAAAAGTCAAACTAGCTTTTTGTTCGAAAGTCTTATACTCTGTTAAAATGTTTTTGTTCATTTTCTCTTTATAATTTTGTAGAACGTCCTGATATCCCTTAATCATGTCGGCTTGCAGAATAGCTTCATTATTTTTCTCAATTCTACAATTGATTTCTTCTAGTCGCTTTTCTGGTGGCTTACGTTTGTTTGGCGGTTCGTGTTGATGAGGTTGGCCGGGAAAAACTGTTGGCATGCTCCCATTTAACAATTTTGATCGTGAAATTGGGTAATTTGTATCTTCGTTTCTCAGCATTAAATTTTTTTGCACTTGACCTGGTAAAAAATGTTGTACGCATATCGCCGAGTACTTCGACGGCTCCCAATTTGGCTTTTTAATAGCTGCTATCCATTTAAATTTCAAATTTGAATCCACAGGAAAAGAAAATGTCGGAATTGTCTCACTATTGTTTTCTTTATTTTGGGTCGAATTACTCAAGCACCCATCAACACAACATCTTCGAGGCATATTTTCTAATTGTATTCCATACTGTAATATTATAATAACACAACACTAAAATAATTAATTGAAAACATTAAATAATTTAAATAAATCCAGTGACATTACCTTAAAACACAACGTTCCACTTCGAAATATAGAGAGAAACTAAACAAATTCAATAAAGAAAAAATTCAATACACACATTGACAAAAATATTACTGTGTCTGGATACATGTAGGTGTCTGTGTTAAAACTCAACACACATACATATACATATTTCAAAACAAAATTTACAGAAACACCTAAACCTAAAAAACAATGAAAAATAAAGGAATTACATTTACCTTTAAGAACAAAATAATTTCTCTGCCTAGTGCAATTGTTGTTGTAAATTTCTCAACAAAATACGCTAAATATTTGTTCTTCATTCGTGATATTCGAGATAAATGTTTGAAAACAATGAACCGCCTGGGCTTTACATAAACAAGTCAGTGTAATGTAATTTATAATTTAATTTATTTAGTTTTAATGTTATAATTTAATTAATTTTAAATAATTATAATAAAACAAAAATTTAATCCAAAATTAATATTTAATTACTCAAAATGTTTAATTTTCTTGAAGCTGCTGGTGTATTTTTACGTATCCCTTTAGAAAAAACTAGCCATTTGCAATTTTTGCGAAGCAAAACCAATAAAAGAAAATAAACTAATTTATGAAAATGCTCATAGCAAAGGTAGTTTTGATCTGGCATAAATGACACAAATTTTGAATTTAGTTTTTCGAAATTAAATTTTGCCACTTCTTCCAATATATTATTCACATGACTTTTTTTATTAAACTTTTTTTCAAATATTTGTACCAAAAATGTAGCTATTTCAAACCACTCATCCGTTGGCGCTTTTAGAGATCCGAAGTTGGAGCTATCTTTCCTGAAATTTTTTTCATGAATATACACCTCATTCGCATTAATTACTGTGTCAGGTTTTAATAATTTTGCGATACATTTGTCGCAATCAATTTTTTCGCGTACACAATAGCCAGCAAAATACGCTATTGCATTGGAAGTTAATTGGGTGAATTTCGTTGTGGTGTTAGGCAGTAGAACATTCGCCTCTGATGAATCAATTTCTTGCGAATCCTGATGTTTGATGCTTTTTTATATTCATCCTTGAATTGTTTCCAATTTAGCTTTAAATTTAATTCATCGTCAGGTAAACAGTTAGAATGTATGGAATGAAACAAAACTTTCGCAACCACAATGTTGGCAAAATGTATCCCGATCTGGTAGCTCGACGGCATATAATTAAAGCCACCTTTGCCTCTTAATGCAGAAAAAAATTCTCCAGAGCGTCCTGATTGGTTTTTTCGGTAAGTATAAATTCTACATTAAAGGTAGAATTTACATAATTTATCAGCGCTAATTGGGCACTTATCGTTAATTCAAGCCCTTTTATTAACCTAAAATAATTTTCGTTTTTTGATAAAATTTTCAATTTTTTTAAAAATACCAAGCTGTGTTCTATATGGTTATTTATACTAAGCGGCTTCTCAAATGGATTTTTTCATGAAAAATTGCGACAGTTCAGACAATCGAAAATGTTGTTGAATCGTTCTATGACGTTTGCTGTCGGTATCACGTGCTCCATATAATTGTCAAAAATGGATGGCATTGTTTTCAGCGCTGTATACGCATTGCACATGAAACGGTGTTACTCAAAACTTGTACGGCTAATTTCACACTCATTTTCTGAAAACTGTTGGGTTCCATGTGGTTTTTTGTTAATTTCGGCAACAGTTTCACATTTTGATTTTTGTCATGGTCGTATAAACAATATTAAAATCACTTGTACCAAAATCAGAATGCATAAATTTGTGTTGAATAAATGCATTTCTAATTGATTTAAGTAAATACGGTGGATCATATTGCACATAAATTTTTCTTTCATTAACAGTAATATACGGTTTTTCTGGTCCTACCTCAAAATATTTGTAAACGGCCACGTTTGTTGCAGCTTGATCACACGTCAGCATCACGACTTGTAAATTTAGAACCTCTTGACATAATTTGATGTTATTTACAATTAATTGTGCTAGCTCCTCAACGTTGATGGAGTTATTAATTAGAACGTTATTATTATGTGCTTCCAACTGCCTACCAAACCACGTAAAATAAAAAACATAGCTGAAGTAGCTAGTTGATTCGACCTCTGACTGCCGTTATCACAATAGCCCTCGATTTTATCAGTTACGAGGTTTACCCTTAAGTCTTTCTTAATTTGAATTTCGTCGAAACTTTATACTCATAATCGGGATGAATCTGGCATATTTTAAAATAAATGTTTCAGCTGATGCATCAAAACGTCGTTTGTTCCGGGTGAAATATAGTTAATTGGCGACCAATTGTAGATTGATGAAACCAATGGTAGTTTCAACTCAAACGTATTTTTTAAATATTTATAAGTTGAGGCTGACTTATAAAATAAACATTGTGCAAACGTTTTGTCACTATCTGTATAATAGTAGTCTTCTTTCAACAGAAGTTTGCAGACATTTTTACGTGCGACATTTACAGAAATTAGTTGGTCGATTGTTTCATCAATAGTAATATTTTTAATTTTATCACATTTTGATTTTAAATTACTAAAATTCCTTTTCAACTTACGGTAAGTTGCCGTCAATTTATTGATTTTCTTTTTTGCTTCTTCATATTTTTTTTTATACAAAAAAGTGTCTTTCCGATGTTTTTTACACTTATTGCAGAATTGTTTTTCCTCATTCGCCACTTCACAATGAAAACAGTTTACAGTACATATTTATAAGATTTAAAAATTCCACTTCTTCGTCCACTGGATCAGTTTCCACATGTTTTGATGTACAATCGGTTGAAATTATGGAAGCGTGGGCTAAAGAATGTATATCCATTTTCTCAGCAGCTTCAGAATTTTGTAAGTTAAGGTCCTGGTCAATCGATACTTGATTTTTCGTTGTACATATGGAAGTATCATCCATTTGTTCACCAAATTTGGATATTTGCACGTTACATTCCACTTCACTAATTTCACAACTTTTAGTTAGATTTAAAACAGGTATTGCGTTTCTTGTTAATTTATGTACACCGACGTGTTCTTTTAAGAAGTGTCTTTGATAAACAAAATTATCATCATTCATTCATCAGAGGCGATTGTTCTACTGCCTAACACCACAACGAAATTCACCCAATTAACTTCCAATGCAATAGCGTATTTTGCTGGCTATTGTGTACGCGAAAAAATTGATTGCGACAAATGTATCGCAAAATTATTAAAACCTGACACAGTAATTAATGCGAATGAGGTGTATATTCATGAAAAAAATTTCAGGAAAGATAGCTCCAACTTCGGATCTCTAAAAGCGCCAACGGATGAGTGGTTTGAAATAGCTACATTTTTGGTACAAATATTTGAAAAAAAGTTTAATAAAAAAAGTCATGTGAATAATATATTGGAAGAAGTGGCAAAATTTAATTTCGAAAAACTAAATTCAAAATTTGTGTCATTTATGCCAGATCAAAACTACCTTTGCTATGAGCATTTTCATAAATTAGTTTATTTTCTTTTATTGGTTTTGCTTCGCAAAAATTGCAAATGGCTAGTTTTTTCTAAAGGGATACGTAAAAATACACCAGCAGCTTCAAGAAAATTAAACATTTTGAGTAATTAAATATTAATTTTGGATTAAATTTTTGTTTTATTATAATTATTTAAAATTAATTAAATTATAACATTAAAACTAAATAAATTAAATTATAAATTACATTACACTGACTTGTTTATGTAAAGCCCAGGCGGTTCATTGTTTTCAAACATTTATCTCGAATATCACGAATGAAGAACAAATATTTAGCATATTTTGTTGAGAAATTTACAACAACAATTGCACTAGGCAGAGAAATTATTTTGTTCTTAAAGGTAAATGTAATTCCTTTATTTTTCATTGTTTTTTAGGTTTAGGTGTTTCTGTAAATTTTGTTTTGAAATATGTATATGTATGTGTGTTGAGTTTTAATATATTTTCTGTTTACATTTTTTTTAAACAATAAAAATATGGAAGTACATATATCTGTTCCACATTTGAATATGGTTGTAACATAATGTAAAGGGAGAGAGACTATGTTATTTTGATATAGGAAAGTAAAAACTACAGCTATCAAAACTAATTGCTTAATAAAAGGAGTACAGAGAATATGTTTATTTCTTTTCGTCATTCACGTTCATTGATCAGTAGGAAAGTTTATGACGAAAAGAGATAAAACATATATTCCTTTCGTTCAATCTGTTCGAAAAGAGATAAAACATATACCTATTCATTTCTCCAAACTGTTCGAAAAATTATAATACTTTAACTTATAGGTAACAGGTTAATACCAAAGTTGTTTATCTTCTAAAGTAATTTGTCTATGATAAAATGTCATAAAAATTCAATTTACTCCTTTTCTTTAAACTGATGATAATATTCATTCTTTTCGAACGATGTTATTTTCTAGACCATTATATAGTTTATTGCTATTGTTTTAGAAAAAAAAGTAAGTGGTGGAATTTGTCTTTTGGAACAAAGAATCCTAATTATCGGTCGGCTTTTTTTCTATCTTTTTTGCAATTACAAAATCTTGCATAACAAAATAGTGTAATTATTTTTGTTTTTAGTAGGGTGTCATCAATAGATTCTATATAATCCGCTCCTACGTGCGGCACGCAGTGCGACATGTTTGCTGATCCCGGCTCCTACGTCCCCCAAAGTTCAAATCTAAAGCCCCTCGGAGGACTAAGCGGGGGGAGCGCAGCGACTTCCCGCGTGCCCGTGAGAGTTACCGAAGTCGTTAGCCTCTACAGTTCCAAGTTAAATTAGTCGATGTCATTTTTCTTCAATTTATTTTCCTCAGAATAGAGAAAAAAAATTGTTATACAAGATTTTATATTGCAATATTTTATAATTGCAACTTTTTGTAATTGCAATATGTTGTAATGGAAAATTTACATACCCAAGTCAGTTTTCCTATGTCCCTTATTTTAAGTTGATTTTTTATATGAGTAGGCATTTATCTACTTACATCAAGACGGTTCAGATTCAATTAATAAAAAACAAATTGTAATAATTACACAAATTTTATTTAAAATTATAATTCCGGAAGTTAGTTTCTCCTCTTGAGTTTTTCTTCTTTTTCTAGATATTTTTGTTATCTTTCTCTTGTCTTTTCTTTTTCTAGATATATTTGTCCATGATGCAAATATGTAGGTATATAGAATAACCAAAACACATAATACAACATTATTTATTTATGATTATGTATATGGACACATCAATAAAACTCTTTTTTGTAGATCCACCCTTGAAAAATGTTTCCATCCGTTTTTTTATGTATTCATCGTGTAGAGCAAAATAATACATTTTCGTATGCAAGATTTTGTAGTTGCAACATTTTGTAGTTGCAAGATTAATAAAAAAAGCAATATTACGTTAACGTAACATTTTGAAATGCAATATTTTATATCGATCCCAGAAAAACTATTTCACTAAATATTCATTATTTCACTATAAAATAATCAAAATAATTATTTCGGAAAACCAAATTTTAAAAAACAAGATTTTGTCCCACAAAATTTTGGTAAACTATATTTTATACGGTAAGAATTCAATGACAACTGGAAAATTAATATTGTTTTTCATAAATAAATAAAAATTAGAGTTTTTAATATCAAATTGAGTATTTTTATTTCATATTGAATGTTAATCTTAAAAATAATTATGAACTTAATATCTAAAAACTTTAACTTAACCTAAATTAACCATCAAAAATGCTTAAAATTCTAAATTATGTGCTATTCCACGTATCATATCAAGAGGTATTGTTTTGGTATTTATTATTTTGTTAATATTAATTTCTTTAATGATTGAAGTTTGTGGCGCTTCAATCCCAGCTAGCAGTTCTTCAATTTCTCCCTCAATTGTATTTTGTTCTTTAATTAAATGTCGAACAAACTGGAAAACTCCTAAATATTTTTCACCTAATAATGTGTTCCACCTCCTATGCCATGCTTCAACTTTATTCGTTGTTCATGGAATGCCGTCTTCTGAATTTTTATAAACTGGCCAAAATGTAGGATGAAAGAGTGGTGGTTTCTTAATATTTCGATTAGGAAGATTACGTCCTAATACATAATTTTCCTCAAGCCACGTTAAAACTGGCAATAAGTCCTCTGAAACCGTCGATTTAATTTCCAAAAAAGTTGGCTCTATTTGTTCCGATGGTAGAAATGCCAACGCTAAAAGTTTACGGCAATCCAAATTGAAAGATATGTCTGTCCCATACCTTTTCACCAAGCTAGCTGCTTGAATTTTTCTATATATGGACTGACTTAAATGAAATAGACAACCTTTATTGATGGTTGATGGAAAAGCCCGTTTAAATGCATTGATAGCACCAATTTCAAAATCGGTTAATATGAAATTAGGATTTAATAAAATGCTATTTTCTGTTGCCAAATCGATTATTTCCTCATACGGTCCCACATACGGTCATAGCATTCGGATGTTTTGCTTGTCATAAGTACGTATATCATTGGCAAAATATTCGAATTACAATCACCAACCGGAATGTGAATCGTATAGAGTTGCATGACTAATTTAGGTACCGTCTTAAAAGTTCCATCAGCAATCCAAAATTTTGCATCTCCGCATCTTTTCAAATTAGAAATTGTACCAAAAATTAATAATTTGTCATTATTATTCTATTTTATTATTGTGCTTTGTAGGTTTACTGGAATTTCGCAATTTTCTATATTTACAGGTTCCGGAGGTAGCTCAGCTCTTCGTACCCTCTTTATTATTTGATTTATGCTATTTTTATTTGGTAGTTTTGGTTAGAGTAACACACCAGTAATTCCCAAGTTGGCGTTTGTTTCTTGCAGTATTTGGACGGGTTTCATATATGGGTTGTTAGCTGCCTCCTTAACATCTGCCCGAATGTCTTTTATTATCCATCTAACAGGGTTCGGCGCGAATGGTTGTGGGTGTCCCGCTTTATCAACGTATGTTTCCCCTCATGTTTTCTGATATAACGCGAGCTTTACAAAATTCTTCATTTTCTTTACCTTTTTTCTTGTGATTTCGCCTTTCACACTCCCAGTAATACTTTTCATTCAATTTTTTGTTTAAAGTAAACAGGTAGCCATTAACTGATAGCATGGTTTTGCCACTATTTGATTTACACTCATACACAAACTCCTCGATTATGTCTAATAAATTAAATGATATATAAAAATATGAAACCGTATTACAAATATAATAGCAAACACAATTTAACTTTTTTACAAACAATTTTTTCAGTTCTAAATACCTGATTATATATTTAGGTAATCCGTATAAAAGCCGGAAATTTAAAGACAACACCAAAAAAAATTTTACTTTCAGTTTAATTACATAGCAAAAATTTTAAGAGATATTTTATTATATTGGCTTTATTAATAAACCTTTGTAGTCACATAATTAACAAAAAAAAACGTCTTTGTAATCACACAGTCAGCCTAAGAATAACAATTTTAATATTTTTTCAAATAAAGAAAATTTAACGGAATGAAATATTTATATTTGCGGATAATAATGCGGAATTATATAAAATAAAAGGATTACCAAAATACATAATGTTGTAATTTATGGACACATCAATAAAATTCTTTTTTGAAGAATGAACCCTTGAAAAATCTTTCCACCCCTTTGTTTTTTATGTATTCGTCGTGTAGAGAAAAGTAATACATTTTCGTATAGTGAGATTGAAAGAGAAGCCGACCGATAATTAGGATTCTTTATTCCAAAAGACAAATACTGCCACTTCTTTTTTTTTTCTAAAACAATAGTAATACACTATATAATGTTCTATAAAATAACATCGTTCGAAAATGAAAGAATATTATCATCAGTTTAAGAAACAGGAGTAAATTTTTATGACATTTTATGACAAAATTATTTTTTCTATTTAAAATCTATTTACACATTTGGTATACATATTTAAAAAACAATAAGTTCGCCTTTTGTTATTATAAGCGCGTTTTTTTATTCGCTCCGGATAGCTGCTATCGAGAGCCGTCATTTTTCTACGCCTAAATTTAAATTTGACGCGCTATTTATTGGTAAACTAAACTTATTTAACATCAAACTATCATTTTTAATTCAATTGTTTAGCAAAAACTTCATATAAAAAATATTTGGCTCTACCTATTTATACGGAGCGCTATCCGGAGCCACTTTTCATATGACGGCTCTCGATAGCAGCTATCCGGAGCGAATAAAAAAACACTACATATATACGAGCAACCCATTCGGCCCTTCGACCGATTCGGCCCTTCGACCAATTCGGCCCTTCGACCTATTCGGCCCTTCAACATTCGGCCCTTCGACATATTCGGCCCTTCGACACATTCGGCCCTTCGACATTCGGCCCTTCGACATTCGGCTCTTCGACACATTCGGCCCTTTGAAATTTGGCCCATCGACATTCGGCCCTTCGACATTCGGCCTTTTGATATCATTCCGTTTTTTTTTGCTTATTACCGTAATTTTAAAAGTTTTGCTTACATTATTGTTGTGATTATTGAGAATTTTGATAAATTGCTGTTAATTTCAACTTGTTTTATTCATTACTATATTTTTTTTATTATATAACGTTTTGGTTTTCAGCTGTCGCAATCGCGTGATCACATACAACCCATATTTCTTTTAATAGTTTTCACAGTAACAGTTATTTATTTTTCTCGAATAATTTACCGTTACATTTCAAGTTTTCTTCGCAGGTTTTTTTTACTTACTGTTGTTGATTCTCGCATGTTTACTCGCAATAGTACATTAGCGTTACATCTTTTTTCTTTGCTCTTTATAAATCATCCGTAATAGCTCCTGGTTGCTTCCGTGTTTAGGTAGTTTTCCATTCTGTTTTATTGTCATTTTTTTGGTGTTCTTTCAAGGCGACTGTTCGACTGTGATTTTTTGTGCGATTTTTTAGAATCACACTTTTCCGCCAATCAAATAACTCAAATTGAACTAATGGAAACTCCCACATAGATATTATATTTTTAACTTTAAGCAAAATATTCGCAGACGACCAACTTAATCATACAAAAAAAACTAAAATTATGAGCTATAATTGCGCCCAAACAATTTTCTTTGCTCATTTTTGATGTTGGCATTAATCATTTTGTTTTGTACAAAAAAATACACTTTTTTGGTATAAATTAAAAAATAACTAAATTTTCGTGATAAACAAGAACTTGTGATAAAAAATAATAAACAATTATTTTGTTAATATTAATAGTTAATGAAATTAAACTAAAGCAAAAGTAAGTTATATCTATAATAGTAAAATTATTATCAATAATATAAAAGTGCCGTTATACTATACTATAAATTTAATTTGTTTTTATTAATAATTTTTTTATTTTAAAACCTAAATTTTTTGTTAAAATTGATTGTATCTTGATTTTTTTTATTCAAAATTATATATTGTTGTTTTAGGTATGAACAGTGATAAGGATAATCAAATAATTGAAGCGGTCCGGAAAGAGGGTAGACAGTACATATGTATATAATAAAAATGATAAGGACTATAAAAACAATACTTTAAAACGGATTATTTGGGGTGAAATATTGGAGGAAGTAGGGATATCGGCAGAGTTATATATGAAGCGGTGGAAGTTTCTTCGGGCTAAATATGCGAAAGCAATAAAGACACCTAAAAGTGGAAATTCGGGAGCGTCCAAAAAAAGTGACATATTGATACGATCGTTGGATTTTTTAAGGGATCAGTTATATGAGTAAGTTAAGCTTGTTTTATTTTTATACAATATTAGTATGTATGTACATACTATAAATTTTCTTTTTAACAAATTATAGCAATAAAACTAACTAAAATTTTTTTTAGGCCAACCCAGAGCAGTTTTACTTTGTCAAGAAGTAAATTTCAGGATTTCTTTGACGAAACCACAGATGAAATACGTAACGAAATTTATATACAGGACGAAATTGATATACAGGACGAAGAACACCAACAAGAACAAGAAGTTGAAAAAATTGTCGTCTAAATCTACGGGCGTGGTAGAAAGACCTCCATCACCACCAAAAGGAGTCAGAGTGCGCAGCAGAAATTTCGCAAACCCAACCGAGCCACTGGTTAAAGAGGTGATGCGTAATATGGAAGAAAACCATCGGTAATAAGCCATATTTACGACAGAGATACGTGCCTATTAACCACTTTTGCGCAGTCAGTGAGCACAAATTTCCGCAAGTGACCGATAACGGAGCAGACCAAATTGGTTAATGACACTAGTCATATATATGAAGCCAGAGAAGACTTTTTTAAAAAAAAAACATATAATTTAAATTTTATCCTTAGCGTTGGTGACTTTACTTGGTATCACTTTACAGCTTGTATTAAAGAATCTTCAATATCTGGGGAAGTAGCTATTTTTAACAACATTGCATTCATTGAACATTACAATCATTGAAAATCTGAAAACATTTTATTTTCAATACCTTATTTTATACCGTGAACGTAATGTTGAAATTAAAATAGCTACTTCCCGAGATATTGAAGATTCCTTAACACAAGCTGTAAAGTGATACAAGTAAGGTCACTGAAACCTTTATCAAATAATTTATCTCCTCTATATATTATGAAATTGAATTTGTTTATTTAAGGATTTTTTTTTTGTTATATTCACTAGTTTTTATAAAGACGAACTTTAATTTAAGTAATATTTATTTTTAATAAAGAATATATTTTGTGCTAAATTAATTTTATTTTTTTAATGTATTGATGTATACTGCCACGGCAGTACATCAACCTCATTTTAGTATTTTTTAAATTTGTCCCTAATCGCTATAGCATTTTTACTGGGATTATTTGATCCTGTCCGATTTACTGCTTGCATGCCGGTCATCTCTTTATTACACCATGTTCCAGGGCGATTATTTCCATTTATATTTACATCTAATAAATCCTCTGCTATATATTCGCGAATTTTTTCTTCTCGCAACCAACTTCTTAACACTACTGTTGCTTTTATTATACCCATCACGGTGGGTCTACTGGCCAGAATGGGTCTTCGATATATGCGCCATCGCATTGCGCAAATTCCGAAGGCATTTTCAACTACTCTTCGAGCTCGAGATAGTCTATAATTAAATGCACTTTTGTCTGTCGGGAGTATTGATGCATTCCTACCAGGATATGGGCGCATTAAATTTATCAGTAGAGGAAATGCCTCGTCTTCAACGAAAACGAAGGAATATTCATTGCCATCGTTAAGATTTTCGGGTGGTGGAAGTTTTAAATCATCCTACATGACCCGGTGCCCCAATTTCAACCAATATAAATGTATAATTAGCATTTGCTATAGCAAAAAGGACGATACTGTGGCTATGCTTATAATTATAATAGGTCGATCCAGAATTTGAAAATGCCTAGAAACACAAATATATTGTTTTGTGTATAATCGAAAAAAAAAATACAATGAATTACTTACTTGCATAACGACGTGTTTTCCATCCATTGCTCCTAAACGATGAGGAAAATTCCACTGCTGTTCGAATTCATTCGTAATGTCTTTTCACATCGTATTGCTAGGTTTAGGGAACACAGTATTCTTTAGAACGTCCCACAACCTTAAACATACTTCTCGTATAATATGAGAAGTGGTGTTTTGACTCACACGATACGCACATTTCCCAATGGAAACCATGCTATCCCCACTGGCTAGGTAACTAAAATATAAAACAAATAAAGTTATATATAAATAAAAATGTAAAATTAAAGTATGTAATTGTAAAGATAATTACCGAATGGTTAATGACAATCGTTCGCCGGCACTGATTGACCTTTCTCCAACATTAAGCCGTTGAATTGAATGGCCAGCAATGGATAATAATTCATCGAATACCGCTGGAGTCATACGATGAAAATTCACAAATGTTTCAACATCGGTTAACCTCATTTCACTGACAAGGTTTCGATAGAATCTTTGTTGTCGCCTGTTACGGCTTACCGGATTTACGTATTCTAAATAAATAGTAAACACGCCATTTAGAATATTCATATCCCGATTTAAAATCGCAATCGCGTCTTCCTTCTACTATATCACTCATTAAATTATAAAAATCAATGTATGCCTGGTTTTTCTAATAGTTAAAATATAGTAACTATGGTTACATCGGTTATATAAGCCTTTGTATAATCGATTATATAAACATTTGTAAAATGTAGTAGCATAATTAAAATCGTGTAGGCTTAGCAAATTTGAAATTTGACAAAAGAAAAAACAACAATTCTGTTTATATATGTCAGTTTCCAGTTATCGACTTCAATAAATCCAAAATGGATCGTTTCGGGAATAATTCTTCGGGAATAAAAGAACCGTCTTCTTCCTTAAAGGAACCGTCTTCTCAACCGTCTAATGCAGCAACAAATATCTATAATAATTGTACATTTATTTATAATTATTAAAATAGTAACTTTTCTATTTAAATTTATTGTTTTTTTTATTCAAGATATAGTCTCCTGTATACCACACGACAATGGATAATTTTCTCTTATTTCGACGTATTGCCTTTGCAAAACACCACTCAACCTTCGGTCTCGTGGTG
This sequence comes from Tipula vernalis, assembly GCA_958295665.1. Lineage (NCBI taxonomy): Eukaryota > Metazoa > Arthropoda > Insecta > Diptera > Tipulidae > Tipula > Tipula vernalis. Next base: position 241,639,615 of record OY282559.1, on the reverse strand, counting down.
TTTCAGGCAATACGTCTCGTATAATCGAAAATTTTCGATCGTCTTGTGGTATAACATACGATAATATCATTATTTGATATTTGAAGTAACAAATTAACCGCGTCAAAATTAAAAATTCGTAAAAAATCCGCGGTGAGGTAGGGTCCTTCCGGAGGGTCCACTTTCCATCTCTGGTTGCGTTGCTTACTTTAGCAGGCTGTCGGAGGGAGCAGCACGACATACGTGTTAGTCGTTTTCTGAAGATGGCGGTTTCCGCCCTATGAGGTCGCCGAGTGGTTTGTAGGGAAAGCGTCTTTCCATATTTCATCGGCATCGGTGATCGAAGAGGCACTCCGGTAGACGGGTCGATCATAAAAGGGCATTCTCTATAGACTTGCCGGGGATTAAGCGGAGTGCTGCTTTCATCTCAAACGAATGCACCCAATTTATAAATTGCTTTAGCTCCTGAGGGCGTGGCAAGCAATGTTTCGCTTTATCTTCCTTTTGTTTATTTTGTTTAATTCTGTTTCCTCATGCGGTTATTCAAGCATGAGACCATATCTGGAAACCCTCAAGACACACTGAGAGCTTTAGCCAGCTACTAGACCGTACCAGTCCTCTGATTCCATGTCTGATAACGAAATCTTTAGATTTCGTTACAGTGTCATAAAATAAAGTACTTAAAATAAAGTAGTTTATACGTATTTTATTCGCCATTATTTATGATCGTTAAAACTGATATTTAGTTTTTTGCAGTTAGCAAAAAATGTTGCCATCCGGTTTTAGACACTAAAAGCATAATTTAGGCTGCGGACCAATAGTCGGGTCAATTTTACTTTTACCTACTTTTGAACAGTGTACAGGGCCAATTGAAATACTGTATTAAAAAATTGGGTAAAATATGAGAAAAAAGGTAAATGACAATGTTTTAATTTTTTGACGTTTCTGTGATTTTTGTTAAAATTTGCGAGTTTCCATTATATTTACATTATAACTAATATAATAAATTTTATTTTTATTTTACGAATGAAAACAAATAAAAAATATTTGAAGTTTCTTTTTGCGCCTAATAACCAGCGATTTCAACCTTTCAAATCATAATTTGTGCCCTTCAAACCATTTTCACTTGTAGAGAATTGGTATGCCCATTGAGGTAAATACGTACTAAAATCGAAATTTACTGTACCAAATGATTTACCCGACTATTGGTCTGCAGCCTTAGATGGAATTTTACAGTTTGAAATTGTTTAAGCTTTATTAACGTATATGTTATTTTACATCATAAAGGATACGAGTATCTTGAATTTTCATTTGTGCACTGTTTCTCTACTTTAAAGAACAAGCAAACGGTAACTAACAGTTAGTAGCAGTGCTAACTATGAATTGACTGCCTAGTATAAACATATTATGTTATTTTTTTAGGAATGTCTCATTATATTGATATACAGGTTGTTTACATATAATATACAAATAATAAAAAACATACGACAATATTTAATTAATGATTTCCCTCGAGGAGATTAATATATTTTACTTGAAATGACATTCTTGAAAAATTTAATTTTCACAAAAAATACAAATACGTACATATTCCATCAAACCTGCGAGATATAACGATGATGAATATTTTTCATCATTGTTATAATGTTTCCAAAAGTATAATTTATTGATTACAAAAGAATTCCATGAAAATTGGTATAGGTAATTATAATTATGTATTTGTGAAATTTATTATAAAGCACATAAAAAAATTTCGTTCAATTCAATTTGTTTGACCGAAATGGAATCTGCAGTGGAAAGGTGTAAACATTTGTAATTTATTATACAATTTCGTACAATAAACGAGTCTCATTTCAATTCGAAAGTATGTACGAGTATACTGTGAAAAATCTTACAAACATTATTCTGCACACTACATATAGAACACATAGAATGGAAAGGGGTTTTAAAATATGATGTTAATGGTGTTGAATATCCGCATTTCATGAAAAATCATATATTACATATTAACATAATAAATTAAAAATACAAAATCAAATGTCAGCATTCAATTCACATAAATTATTATTTTAAATAAATATTTAAATTATTCAACAAAAAAAAAAATAAAAAATAATAACGTTGGTTACAAGAAAATTTATTAATAATACAGAGAATTTAATTAAAAATGAAACATTATTATCATAACATGTTTAAGTATATGTATTGAACATTAATATCAATTTATTAGTCAATTTATGAGTTATATTGACTTATTCTTTATTATTGATATTTCACATTTATATCTTTAAGAGTTTATAATACAGTAAAGTCATTTTTAAATTGAAACCTTAAAGACGCCTTTATAATCTCTTTGAAACTCTTCCTTCAAGTCTCCGTAAAATTAATTATAAACTTAAGGGCTAACTACAGAATAGCTTTTTATGCAATATCATTTATAGGAAATGCCTCATTTTATACGTCATTTTACTTAAGTTACACGAAGTGACATTCTGTAACGTGTTACATACAAGATAAAAAAAGTTTTTAAATCGATAGAATTTCAAATTAATTTAAATTTGTTATTGTATGGGTAGGCACAAACTGGTGTTGAAATAAGTATTTCGTCACCAGCTGTGAAATATGCTTCATTTCCTAATCAGTTAGGAAAATATGCTGTTTTGCAAGCTACTAGATTTTGAAAAAACTTAAACTATTAAAGTTAGCCGAAAGAAAAAATATCGATAATGGAGATAGGGTGTTGGCTACCTCAGCCGAAAGATAGCAGCCGAAACATATTTTAAGGGGAGCTTCTCATGAAACTCGATCCGAAAATTCGATTTTTTTATTTCAAATTTTGATAGCCTATTATTTGTAGAATATATTCCCCAAAGCGTTTGACTGAAATAAATTTCATAAAAAGTTATGACATAATAATTCGACCCATTTTTTTATTAATTATCAACTCAAAAAAATCGTTAACAAAATCTTAAAATGCGTTTCCTCAAAAACGATGTTTTTTATATGTGTCTCCACGATAACTCAAAAACTACTTAATGGATCATTTTTTTATTTTTTATTTTGAAGTTCATTTAATTTATTGGAGGATAAACCTAAATGCGGATAATATTTCCTGTTTTTTTTATAGCACTTTAAAGAACGAAAAAAACAAGAAAAACGAAAATTTTTCGGTACCGAAAAATTGCATGTCCGCTATTTTTTTAATTTTCGATTTTTTATTGATATTATTAGTACAACCTCTAACAAGTATTAAATATTTTAAAAAATTTTTGGTTTTTTGATTTGAGATAATTTTTACAAGTGCTGCAGTGGAGACCGATAAGTCATCTTTTTTTTTTGAGACGGTTACGTTACAATACATAGAAACAATTCTCATGACTTTATTGTTCTTTAAAAAAAAAAATGTTTTATTTACTTTATGACCCAATAAGTAACTACCCAAAAACCCCAAGTTGTTTATTTGCTTCCTTTTCCTGAGAACCTCCCCTTAACTAACATGAAAAATTAACAAAACAACCTATAAATCGGTATTTTCATGAAGAGATTTTACGGCTGGATATAGGCTTATTTTGGTTTTTGACTGATAACCATGAAAATTATAAGTTAAGTTTCATGAGCAGGGCCAAATAAAAAATTTAAAAATTATGCCTAGCCAACAATTATCCCTAGAAAAATTATCAGGGCAAGTTTCTTGTGGGGAGCCCGGGAAAATTCGGTTGAGACATATAAAATTTAAAAATCTGTAAATTCAACCCTTAAAGTGTAATGTTTGGAAAGTATTTCAATTAGTGTGCCTACCCAACGTTTATCGCTAGAAAAAGTATCAAGGTAAGTCTCATATGGATGAATTGAGTAAATGTTTGAAATTGATACGCGGTTTTCGCGCCAATATACGTGATTGGTAGATTGTGGCGATGAACGAGTAATCAGTATTTCTAGAAAAATGAATGTATGAATAATGAGTGAGTCGTTACATATTTTAAAAAAACTACTCCAACTACTCTAGTTTCTACAGCCGTGTTTAGATACTCCATTGTATGTTTTTGTTTTTGTGTCTGAATATTATAAAATTTAATTACGTTTAATTTCAGCACATTATCAACAACATCACGGAAACTATGAGTAATGTAAAAAAACAGGATCCAATCAAAATTGCAGCAATAAAAAAGAAAAATTGAAAATGACGAGGTCGGTCAGTAAATATTGCAAGCGATCAAAAATTGTGATATGGAAAAAACGCCGTCCGATTCCAAACTGTTTCTAGGAAATTTGGTACCTAGATTTGAACGATTAACTAATGTTATACACCTGCATTATACACCTGCAATTGATAACTCAACAGATTTTCATTTCAAAGTGATTAAGTTAGTGATACTAAATGTATGTATTTGCCTTGCCTTCGTTTATACACCAATTACCAAATTGATAACAAATGTCATAGGAATCAGTGTTTTTACTAACGTGATTAGTTTGAATGGTAGTTCCAGTTTAATTCGACAGAATGTTTTCGGATTTAATTTTAAGTTAAAAAAGTGTTGCCTGTGCAAGACCGAAAAGTTTAATTGTTTACTTTCATTATAATGAACACAATATAAAAATAATAAATAAAAATAAATAAATAAATTACGGCCAATTTTAAATTTTAGAAATAAAAAATTTAAAAAATAACTTTATAATACCACGGCCAACTGAGAACTACGTTATATTATAATAATTAACAAAATCCTTCAAAGTATCGAAAAACTGTACCGTTCACACCGTATCACACCATCGTACATCATCATCATCACAATCTCCATTATCATCATACTAATCACCATTTTATTGTTTTTCATCACAATCAATATGGTGTTTAAAAAAATAATGATGCATGTGTCGATTTTTTTTTTGTAATTGTGGACCTGATTATCACGCCACAAGAAGAGGGTGGAGTTGTGAGATATTGACAGTGACTGCCCTTATGTCTTAAACAACAATTGTGTGCAGTTTGGTTCAAATCAGTGAAGCCGTTTGGATTTCTATAACTATCACACAGCCAAACACTCACTTTTATGAGGAATTCCACGTAAAATGAAACCCAAACAATATTTACAGAAACAGCTTTAAAATATAAAAGCTATATTTTTTCCGATCCCTTTTGTAAGTATAATGATTACTCTGTTAGCCGCAAGGTCTACTAGAATTGGCGGTTGGTAATGGACATGAGTTTTTCGATCGACGGAGTGACTGAGTGTTATGATTCCGCGAGAGATTGTGTCTGCCTGGTGATGCTTCAAATGTTGGACCAATTTTCTGTCGATTATTACAATCTCCTACATCATGAAACAAGCGCGAATTGCTCGGAGTAGGCATGTCTGCTAACTCGTCTTCATTTATTTGCTCCCCATTGTGGAGCATTAGTAGTTTCCTGATTAGGAAGTTCCTGATTAAAGAGTTCCCTAGTTTTAAACTTCACTCGACATACGGTTTCTTTATCAGAAGAATTATCATTTTGCAGATTGTCAACATGGACCCCATTTAATGCATTTAATGAGTCATCCAGCGAGGATTGCTCGTTGATGATGCGATCTAAAATATCCAATAATTGTTGGGTTTTATCCTTAATTTCTGGTAAATCTTCTGAGACCGACTTAGAATAATTTAATCGATTTAGACTAGCCTGGATATGCTTTAACCGGCTGACTAATTGTATACGTTGCTGTTTCCCATCTTGATTGTCAAGATTAAGGGCGGACTGAATTTGGGTATGCAAAGCCTTTAATTTATTTTTAATTCGGATAAGTTCTCTTTTAGGGTTTTTGCTCGCAGCAGTCTGAGGCCGAACTGGAATAAGCACCGGATGCTCGGTTTCTTCTGCAATTCTAACAGTGCTAAAAACCATGAAGAGAGGGCCTCGGCCCAGATCACTTAAATACTGGGTAACTCGTCACCACATTAAAACTTCTATTCTAGAAACCATAATTACCGATGATACTGATGGACGGCCGTATGCAGATGTACTGATATTGAATAAATCATATTGTGGATTGCTAGACAGCGGAGCTATATCCATCTTGGGGAAAGGTTACGAGGAATACCTAACATCTTCAAACGTGCACTTTCGTCACATGCCCACTAGAGTAAAAACTGCTAACGGATCGTCTGAAATTATCTTAGGCCACATTACAGTGCCCATATCATTTACGGGGCAAATTCACGACATTAAATTGCATCTCGCGCCCAATTTAAGCCAACAATTATACTTGGGAATAGATTTTTGGAAGTTATTTGGTTTTAAGATCCACATTCCCAAATTAAATCAAGCACTTACCGCCGTAAGAGAACTAAATTCCGCTCCAAGCGAACCAGATAGATCGCAATTGCAACACGACTTATCTCCGGAACAACGTATAATACTCCAGCAAGCCATTCAAGCGTTTCCTTCGTTTGCAACATTAGGTCTCGGTAAAACCACACTCATTTCACATGTTATCGATGTGGGCAGGGATGTTTGATGACGCGTCATCTATTATTGTCGACGTTGACGAGTCGACAATGCGTCGACAATAAGATTTCAGCGTCATCTATGTCGACAAAGTCATCAATTCGTCGACAACGTCGACAATTCGTCGACAATAAAAAACAAAACAAAAATCGTTAGAATTTTGCTCTTACAGCATACTATTTACACCAATATTACTACAATTCTTGTTTATCCGAAGATCAGCGACCGTATGTTGCTGAATTCATTATAAATGAATTGGGTGGAGACGGCATTAAAGAATGGACAGAATATGAAGAGGATAGATTATCATTTTTAAATATGCTAAAAACTAAAAATATAAGCAGCAAAACTCAAATTTCCAAATCTGGCACGTTTGGTTATTCAACTTTTGAAAATACCGGCTTCGTCAGGACAAATTGAGAGACTTTCGAGAAACCGTCTGACTTTCGAGAAATCTAGAAAACTAATCCTTATGTATTATTCTTTAAAATTATTGGATAAAAATGAATCAGATGACTATTAGATTAGTTTTACTATTTTATTTTCAATTAATATTGCTAAAAGAACTATAAAAAAGTATAATATTATAATTTATATCAATTTTTTTTTATTTATTATTTTTACTGCATTACTGTAATACGGAATTGTTTTAATTGCAGTTGCAGATGCGGTGCAATAATTTTTATTTTTTATTCTGAAACAAAATTAAACAAAAAATTTGAAATAAGAAATAGAGTATAATCTTTTATTTCTATGTTCTATAAAATTAAATTAAAATTCAATGAAAAACATTTGAATATCGAAAAAAAATTTATTGTTGACATATTCGTCATAGATGACATTTTGTTGTTTTAAATCGAGACGTCGACAAGACAATTGTCGACACGTCGACAATTGAATAATTGACATGTCATTGTCGACCTCACCATCGCTGGGTAATACTAAACCAATCAAACAAAGGCACTACGCGGTATCGCCGGCGAAAGAGAGAGAAATTTACGAAGAATTCGATCGCATGCTTGCACTTGGAGTGATCGAGGAAAGCTTTAGTTCGTGGAGTAGTCCTGTTACGTTGGTGCGCAAATCAAATGGTAAAGCAAGATTGTGCCTTGACGTCAGAAAATTGAATGCGGTCAGAGTGAAGGACGCTTATCCCCTTCCGCTTATTGATGGGTTGCTATGGGGCGTCTCGACAAAACAAGATTTATTACAAGTCTTTACTTGAAAGACGCCTTTTGGCAGATACCTTTAGATGAGCGGTCGAGGGATAAGACGGCCTTCGCTGTTGGTGTCGCTTAATGCACCGCGTTATTCCGAATGAACAACAACATCAAGTTTTTGTCTATTTAGATGATTTGTTGATCACATCTGCGACGTTTGATGAGCATGTCCAGTTATTGATGCAAGTTGCAGGTTTATTAAAGAGGGCTAACCTTACAATAAATATCGAAAAAAGCAAATTCATGCTACGAGAAATTCGATACGTGGGGTACATTGTTGGTGATGGTATCATAAAAGTGGATCCAGAAAAAGTGTCTGCTATCATCGCGAATCCGGCGCCGAAAACCGTAAAACAGGTCCGCCGATTTTTAAGGATGGCTGGGTGGTATCGCCGGTTCATTCGAAATTTTTCGAACGTAGCTGCCGGTCTTACAAACCTACTAAAAAAGAATCATAAGTTCATTTGGGATCAACCAGCACAAGACGCTTTTCAACATCTTAAAAAGGCGCTATCAACTTCATCAGTTTTATGTAATGCCGATTACAATCGACACTTTTTTATTCATTGTGATGCCTCCACCACCGGAATTGGGGGAGTTTTATTTCAAAAAACTGATGAAGGAGTCGAACGACCTATTGCGTATGTTTCGGCAAAACTTAATGCCGCACAATGTCGATATTCCATTACAGAACTGGAATGTTATGCAGCCGTTGTGTCTGTAAAAAAATTTCGCCAATACGTGGAAGGATTTCCCTTCACGATTAATACAGACCATGCGAGTCTCAAGTGGTTGATGGATCAACGTGATTTGTTTGGACGATTGGCGATATGGAGTCTGAAGCTGCAAGCTTTTGACTTTAACATCGAGTATCGTAAGGGTAGCGAAAATATAGTTCCAGATGCCTTATGAAGGAAAACCGCAGAAGAGTTTAACTTAAGCGAAGCCGAACAGGGGAACCAGGATATTTTTAAAGATGCAGCTTTTAGAAGTAGTACATATCTATCTCTATTAAATTCCATCATCGATCAACCAAAGACTAATCAGGCGTTTCGGGTACTCGATGATAAAATATATGTCAAAATTGTAAATACATCATATCAAGCGGAAACCGTTATTCCCGAGTGGAAGTTGTACATACCGCAGGAACTAGTTCATAAATTAATTTTGGAAGCTCATTGTCCACCCACGGCTGCACATATGGGATTCAATAAAACTTTAGAGCTTTTGCGGCCTTACAATTATTATTGGCCTAACATGAGTCGGGATGTATTGGAATTCGTGAAATCATGCACAATATGTAAAACCTCGAAAGCTCCTAACTACTCAACTCGTCCCTTTATGGGATCTTATAGTAAAATTGATCGACCTGTAGCGGGTAGCTTCTTCCTTTACAAGAAACACCGCACAATAAAATCAACAGCGGACAATCCTCTGCAAGCTCTAATTTTTTATCTACGGACAATTCTCCAGATAAAGAATTTTACAAAATACATCCCAAAAACTTGTAACGAACAATTCGCATTTAATTGTGACTTAATTCTTTTCTTCATTATATAACAATTATACTTTTGTATACAAACATACAACATAACTTGTATTTACAAATTTCGTATGCAAAATATAATTGAAAAATTTTATTTTTGTGACACACAATCATTTTGTTACACCTTATTTGGAATTGCATTAAAATCGTATCGATTTTCACAAGACAAAATCAATACAATCATACAACGACAATATGTATGATTCTCTTTCAACAGCCTGCGTCATAACATTAACATCACATAGTACAATCATCAATAACATGATTATCCGAACACGAAGTAAAACTGGTTTCCGATTTTAACTTCGGCGGTATTCAAATGCACGAGGAAGAAAAGAAGCCGCACATTCATTCTATTCAATTTAGGACTTCGCAGCAAGCAGTAGCAAACAACAAATATAATTTTATTAATAAAAAAAACTATTTTTGTTAAATAAAATTTAATATAACTAACCAAAGTTTAGTTTTCATTTATTTCACCAAAGGAAGTAAATTACATATTTAACATTAGACCTTATCCACGTTCATAGTTTTTGATCTATATTCCCGTTTTGTATTATTAGAACCAATGAGAGATGCCAATACAAAAAACGTGATTAAATATCTTGATCGAATTTTTCAATTATTTTCGGTACCTGAAGTCATATTCAGTGACAATGGTAAACAATTCCTCTCCAAAGCATTTGAAGGGTTCTTATGTAAATATGGTATAAAGCATTTGTTAACTCCAAAATATTCCTCACAGTCGAATGCTTCAGAAAGGGTGAATCGGTCCGTAGTTGCGGCTGTGCGTTCGTATATTAAAGATGAACATCGAAATTGGGATTATCATATTCACGAAATCAGTTCCGCCTTACGTAATACGGTCCACCAGAGTACTAAATTCTCACCTTATTACTTAATTTTCGGCCAACATTTTATAGGTCATGGCTCTTACTACGAGATTCGTCGAAGACTTTATGCAATATCGGATAAACCGACTCTCTTTGGCTCAAAATAAGGTACTGAGAAATCTTAAAGATTCTTACAAGAGAAGCTCACATAATTATAACCTCCGCAGTCGTCATCGCGATTTCAAGATTGGTCAAACCGTTTATGCTCGAAATTTTGTTCAAAGCGACAAAGCGCTAAAATTTAGTGCAAAATTGGCACCAAAGTTTATCGAGTCTAAAATAATTAAAAGTGTTGGTAATGTAGCTTTCGAATTAGGCGATAAAAATGGGAAATCCTTGGGGGTTTATCACATTAAGGAAATTAAAACTTAGGTATTCAATTATTTTTTTTTATTCTTTTTTGGCCCGGCTTGATTATTGAGACATCTTCTCTTGGATGTGGAACGTCGCCACGATTTGTAACGTTGAACAATTGCAAAAAAAAAAAATCCGTTTTTTTTTAGCAAATTTCTCGCCGTTACAACGTTAATATAATTTTTTTTATGGATGATGGGAAGAAGAAAAACATACGGCCAGTCAGTCTGAAATAAATCGTTGTGTGGTAGAGACCAAAAAGTGAAAAAAAAAAAGAAAGATAAAAAAAATTGCTTGAAAAATTAATACGTTGATCGAGTGTTTGTATTAAGTTTTGGTAGTGCAACAATATAATGGTTTTGATATGCACCCATTAATTTCTTAAAAAATAAAAATAAAACGCCAACCCTGAGTTTTAGCCGGCTCAACATGACCGTCTTGGAACCTCTAAGCTAGTATTTTCTGCTAACGATTCCTAACAAGGACATCGTTACAAGGTAACTAACTAACTTTTCTTGTCCCGATGACTAACATACATTATTTTTTGTTCTACTAAACAAAATTTTAGCAAACTACCCTACAATTTTTTAGTCATTGATTTATTAATAGCCACACTTCCTACGCCGATGGAAAAAATGGTGGAGAAAAAAAAATAATAATAATTCCTTACAGCTTTGCAGAAAAACTTGCGTGGGGGGAACGTTAATTAAGGAGATTATTGTTGTCTTGTGACTAAAAGCTTGTCAAAAAACAATCAAAACAAAGAAAAGACTAACTAAATTTACCAACTATCGACTACTTAATTGTCTGAAAATGGGTCCAGTCTTGAATACTAACATACACGTTCCTTTCCTCTTGATCTTGTTATTCGTAAAAAGGCTATACCGTCACAGAAAAATGTTGAAATATGAAAGTCGATATGAAATTATTAACTATTTTTGTAGGTCCCAATTACTAACAGCGTTTAGTACAAAATAAATTGCTTTTTACCTATTTTGACAGTATCGATTATTGTAAGTTGAAAATATTTATCAACCTAACTTAATGGCTAGAAACTTTTAAAAACAAAAAAATTATTAGTGGGATAAATTAATAAAATTAAAAATTTAAATGTTGAGAAATGTCCCGATGACTAATATGGAATTCCCCAAATATAGATTTTGCAAAAAAAAAAAATTTAATTTGATTTGAATATTCGTTAATATGGTTTGAAAATTTGTTAATTTGGTTTGAAAATTTGTTAATTTGGTTTGAACATTTGTTAATATAGTTTGAAAAATTTGTAGAGGTTCACCCAATCACCACTACAATGTATTCATTTCACTCAACACACGCGTCATCAGTTCAAACACATCCGTCATATTTTATATAATAAATTTCTCTTGTGTATTGGTAGATTTCCCTGTCGTGCTCCAACACAGCACGACGCACACAAACGAAATCACAAACACAAAACAAAATCAAATAAATTTAATTATTTTTAAAATTAATTAATAAATAAAGAAACCTGCGGGCTCACAAAAAACGAAAGAACCGCCAACCATACTTGAGGTATAAAACAAAGTAAACTTGCTTCCATCCTAGCTGTATCAAGCAAGTAGCTGGTTCAGATTAGCGGAAGTACATTTCGAGCTCCGTGGTATCACCGCTCAGAGAACAAAGTACGCACATGTGTTAGGTTACATCTCACCGGAGACATTCGCGATTATTTCATATTTCCTCCAGGCACCGCCAAAAAAAAAATCAGTATAACGCGTTAAGAAACACGTTATTGACGCGTCTTGAGCCGACACTCGAGCAAAAACTGGACTCTTTACTATCTAAGGAAAACCTTGGCGACCGTCGCCCATCTAAACATTGCGCCACATTCGCACACTCGCTGAGAAAAATCAGCTTGAGCAAAAAATTTGTCAGATTAATTTGGCTGCGGAAAATGCCCGAACTCATAAGAATCGCACTTGCGGCCCAACCAGAAATAACACAGATCGACAAATTGGCAACGACCGAGGAACGAATTTTCGACTTAATGAACATCGGTCAACAAGCACAACGCCACGTTCACATTCAGGAAGCAATACAAATCAAAATAGACAGTCCAGAAATACCCAACAGACGTACCGTGCCCGCAGTAGAGACCATCGTTCTCCTACAGACAACCTATGCTGAGGCAGTCGAAACCAATCACAAGGGAGACGATCACCATCGTGCTCCCAAGCGAACAATAACAAAACCAACGGGGTTTATGTTGGTATCACTACAGGTCCGGTAAATCAGCTAAAAAATGCTACAATCCGTACACACCGATCCATTTCCCGGTCAACAATGATTACCGCACTCTGCTTTAATAATTTCCTTCTTTAACAGCAGAGCCGAACTATAATTTACTAGTCCGACACAACGTGGTTCACCACATCGTCACTGTAGGCCATCTGCCCGTGTCGAGATTACGTCGGCTAGATCCAATCCGTCACAAAGCTGCATTCACGGACTTTCAGCACATCGTGGAATTAGGGATTTGTCGGCAATCGGCATCTCCCGTCTCGTGCCCTTTGCACATGGTCAAAAAGAAAGACCAAGATTGGATACCAAGGGGGGATTATCGGCGATTCAACTCGAACACATCACCGGATCGCCACCCGATACCTCACAGTCAAAATTTTCATGCACTTACATGGATATAAAATTTTGTCCAAGATTGATCTCATCAGAGCGTACCATTCCCGAAGCGCCTGAAGACGTTCACAAAACGGCAATAACGACCTCATTTGGCCTTTTCGACTTCACTCGAATGCCATTCGGTCTAAGAAATGCCGCACAAACATTTTGACGATATTCTTGTTGCTTCGCACACTAAGGTATAGCACAAACTACACTTAGAACAATTGTGCAATAAGTTGGCATAGGATAACATGCATATTAAGAGTGCAAAATGCGTCTTTGGCGCAACCACTCTTGATTTTCTCAGCCACAAAAATTACACCTGATGGTATTCTACCATCAGAAGAACGAATTAACGCAACTCTAACTTCAATTAAAACAATTGAGCGATTTGTCGGTATGGTAAATTACTACCATCGATTTAAACCGAAACTCGCAGTAACACTCAGACAAATTCACGGTCGCTTAGCAGCTTTACTCAAAAAGCCCAAGACCCCCAAGAACTTCTCTGGGCCCGACGAATGTCAACAAGCATTCAAGTCATCGAAGAGTGAATTGGAACAGATAACACTTTTGGCATACCCACTGAGCGACTCAAAGCTCATTTTGATTACTGACGCATCAAACACTGCCGTTGGTGCAGTACTGCAACAGTACCATAACGAGTGTTAGGGGCCCCTGGTAAATATTCTGCATTCGATGGAGAACTACTCGAAATTTATCTGGCAGTAAAACACTTCAGATACTTTATTAAAGGTCGAGATTTTACAATCTACACCGATCACAAACCTCTGGCACGAGCAATTCAGTCAAAAACTGAATGTAATCCAAGGCAATCACGCCACTTGGATTATATCACACAATTTACGTCGGAAATACAACATGTTTCCGGACATTACAACGTTGTCGCGGACATAGTATCCTGCCCTACTGACAATGAGAAGGACACAGTCGAAATACATTTCGAATTGATCAAAATAGCAAACACTCAAAAAGTTGAGCTAGAACTTCAGAATTTATTTTCTGGTTCCGAATATCACTCTGGTTCATCACTGAAACTAGAACTTTTTAAACTGCCTGGCCTTGAAATCGTATGCGAAACATCACCGGGGAATAATCGCCCATACATTGCAGAATCATTACGTCGATCCATCTTCGACACACTGCACAACATTTCGCATCCCGTTGTCCGAGCAACTCGTAAATTGATCGCTGCCCGTTACTTTTGGCCTAGTATAAATAAAACCATGGGCAATTGGATTCAACCTTGTTTATCTTGTCAACGTGCATAAGTATAACGAAAATTCGAAATTCCACCTGTCCGATTTGAACCTATCCATTTAGATATAGTAAATCCGCTTCCTCCATCTAATAGATTTACATATTTACTTACCTGTGTCGATCGCTTCACTCATTGGCCCGAAGCGTATTGCATGACCAACATGTCTGCAGAAACCATTGCCATAACATTTGTCAACCACTATGTATCTCGATTTGGCGGGCCCCTTGATATAACCACTGATCAGGGAACGCAATTTTAGTCTAAACTTTTTAACGAGTTAACAAAATTCTTTGGTTCACTTACAACGGATTACCATCCGCAAGCTAATGGCTCAATACGCACAACGGCTTACCATCCGCTAGTTAATGGCATGGTCAAACGTTTCCACCGGCAACTCAAAGCACCATTTATGGCGAGAAGCAACAGTGAAAGAAGATCTAAAATGCTCACCGGCAGAACTAGTTTACGGTCAAACCATTAAACTACCTGGTGAGTTCTTTGTCGAAAATCCTCTTTCACCAATGCCAACTACCGACACAGTCATCGACCGATACAGCCCAAACAAGACGACGTTTTCATTCCAAAATCGCTTAACAATTGCGACTTTGTCTTCGTAAGAACAGACAAGGAATTTACCGGATTATCACCTCCATACGAAGGTCCATATAAAGTCATTCGGCGCATTCGCAAACAATTCACCGTGTTGATTGGAAAAAAGCAAACCATTTCAATCGACCGGCTTATGGCAAACTGTGTTTTACTGATCAGAAATTAGTTCATCGTATACCTAAAACTGTTCGTATTTCAGCCTTACAAACGTGTTTCTAAGGAGGGATATCCACTTGCGGTCGAGTCCTGTAGCGGTTCTCCCAATCACCACTACAATGTATTCATTTCAACTCAACACACGGGTCTTCACACACATTCGTCATCTTTTATATATTAAATTTCTCTGGTGTATTGGGTAGATTTCCCCGTCGTGCTCAAACACAGCACGACGAACAGAAACGAACTCACGAGCATAAAACAAAATCAAATAAATTTAATTTATTTATTTTTATGTCAGTCTGGTCTCATTCTTGTAACCGGTGGGCGACAGGTCGTCGAAGAGGATAAACGTGTTTTTTCTATCCTCTTCAAAAATTTAATTTAATTTTAGTTTCTTTTTTATTTTTGTTTCATATGTATATACTTTATATACTCCTACATAAGTATATACAGATTAATTTTAAATTTTAAATTAAATTCTAATTAAATTAATTTTAGTGTATTAATAATTCAAGTGTAGTGAAAAAAAAAATTAAACTAAAGTGTAATTTTGGAAAATGCAATCCACTGGGATGCATTTGTCAGGCAATGTTTTTATTTTTTATTTTTTTTGTAGATAGAAAAATTAAAAGTGCATGATTTGATATTTTGTGGAGTGTACATAAAATGAATTGTCAATTTTTAATTACTAAAGTCTAATATTTAGATATTATTGAAATAAATTTTAATTTATATAAAATAAGTCGCAATAAATTTGGTATTAGATATTTTTACGAATACTTAAATATTTGGATTCTTATGTGTGATGTTGTGTACATTTTACAATCGATAGTAATACATACTTATATTTTAGTATATAAAAGGGCCATAAATATGTTTGTGTACTGTGTAGCTGTGTCGTTTTCTCTTTGCACGGGGTCTGTGAAGGAAGTGTGCGTGGTTTTGTTGGTTTTTGTATTATTAAGTACAAACAACAACGAGAAAGAGAATATTTACGTTGGTTTTGAACAGCTGTCACAAGTATTTTACTATTGTGTAAAATGGGCACTAATTAATACATGCATACAACTTGATTTATATATGGCAGGATCAACAATATGGTTGTACAGCAACTTGTTCGCTCTTTACACGGATTCTGTTAAGGAAATGTAATATATGGTATTGCGTTGGTTTATGTATTATAATGCCCAAACAAGAACAAAAAAAAGAATTTTTTGCGTTGCTATTGATACAGTTGTCACAATATTTTACTGTATTCTATTGGTACACAATTTAGGTGTGTTTATATGTACTATAAGGTCTACTGATACGCACATGAAAGATGGTAGAAAATATTTACCGTCAATGTGTGTTGGTGGTTTTAGTATGTTTTTGGTTTGTAGTATATAAGATTTTTTACTTGAATGCAGGAGTTGTTGATCTCTTTGTGTTTTTGTGTATTCACGAAACAACTGTGATATTATTGACATCATGCATTATTTGAACACAATGAGATTTTGTATATTCGACTCAAATAGGATTTTTATATTTATGTTTTGGATATCCATTTTTATCACTTTTTTTGTGTACTTTTACCACGATTTTAATTTAAAATAAAAACAATTAATATTTATATTATTATTTCTGAATTTTATTATTCTTCCTTATTGTGTAATATTTTAGTTTATTTTTTAAAAAATCGATTTCGGAAATAATTCCTTCATCAGTTTATATATAATACTATTACATTTTCTTAAAATTACATTTATATTTATACTATATCTAGGTGTTTATATTAGGCTCCTCCTTTCTGTGTTTTGTATTACTGAGTCATACATTCTATTTGTTTTTGTGTTAATTTTGTCGTTGAGTAAATTACTATTGTTTTTTTGTTTGTATATTTCTAGTTCTTCGAGTCTATCTAATTTCTGTC
Source organism: Tipula vernalis (assembly GCA_958295665.1). Classification (NCBI taxonomy): domain Eukaryota; kingdom Metazoa; phylum Arthropoda; class Insecta; order Diptera; family Tipulidae; genus Tipula; species Tipula vernalis. The sequence goes on along the minus strand of OY282559.1, from coordinate 241,622,519 downwards.
CTTTTTTAGCTCTATGCAGGATTGTCAAATTTGTATTAATGTCTGTGTATTTGTGGTTTTCTGTTTTTAAATGAAGTGCATAGTTTGATTTTGTTTCTTTTTTATTGATGTCGTTGATATGTTCTTTGTATCTTGTCTCAAATTTTCTACCTGTCCGGCCGATGTATTATTTGGGGCAGTTATCACATGACAGTTTGTATACACCTGTGTCGATTACTGGAGTATTGGTTGGATTTCTAAGTTTTTGTTCTAATTTATTGCTGTTTTTGTATGCTGCTTTATATCCAAATTTGTTAAGTGTTTTCTGTATTGCTTTATGAGTTGTTCTATTATATTCTACGCTAATGTATTTTACGTCTTTATTATTGTTCTGTTTTTGCAAAGTGGTTAATTGTTGTAAGTTGTTTCTTGCTAAGTTTCTTTTATTGAGTTGGTCTATTAATGATGGGTTGTATCCGTTTCTTCTAGCTATATGTATTTTATTGTATTAAGTTCCTCTTCGTAATCTATTTGGCTCATTGGTATGTTATTCAGTCTGTGTAGGTTTTCTATATATTTTAAATGTATGTTTTGAGTTATTATTTCTAATAGTTAAGTCCAAAAAATTGATGCTATTTTCTTTTTCTATTTCTAACGTGAATTTTATAGTGGGTTGTTGGTTGTTTATGTGTTGGTGTAATTTGTCTAATTGCCTTTTTGTTCCTTTAAATAATAATAGTATGTCATCTACGTATCTATACCAATAAATTATGTTATCCCTGTATATGTTATTCCTATTATGTATGTATCTGTTCTCGAAGTTGTTTAAATATATTTCTGCTAAAGTGCCAGATAGTGGGCTTCCCATGGGTAATCCCTCTGTCTGTTTGTAAAATTCTTTGTTATGTGTGAAATAATTTTGTTTTGTTATTTCCGTTATAATATTAATTATTTCTTCTGTTTCTATTGCTTTTTTGCCGTTTTTTATTAATACATTTTTGGTTATTGCTATTGATGTATGTTGGTAATGTCGAAGGAGGCTAATTTTGCGTTATGTGGTATATCTATTGACTTTATTTTATTAACTAAATTTATATTATTTTTTAAAGAATTAAAATTATCTAATTTTATATATTGTTTTAAAATGTTGTTTATATGTTTCGAAATTTTATATGTAGGTGCTGTTGTGAAGTTGATTAATGGTCTTATTGGCTTACCATCTTTGTGTATCTTCGGTAGTCCTCTTATATGCGGTGCCGATGGTTTGATCATTTTGTTGTATCTTATGGTTTTATCGCTCATTATGTTGTTTGATCTATTGATAATTTGTTTGATTTTTATATTAAATTCGTTGGTTGGATCTGTTTGAAGTTTCTCTATTTTATTGTTTTTGATGTATTCATCTATTTTGTTGTTGTATTCATGGGTTTTCATGATTACTATTGTGTTTCCTTTATCAGCCTTAGTTATTGTGGCACTGTTTTCTTTTAGTTTCTTTTTAATCTCACTTATTATTTTTGTTTGTTTTATATTATTACTATTGTTTTTCTTCAGCACTGTATTATTATTTTGTTCTTTGTGTTTTGTGATTTCATTGATTAAAATAGCTCTAATTTCTTGTTGTTCTTGTGGTTTAGTTTTTAATATGGTGTTTTCAATGTTTAATAAATGTTTGTTTTGCTCATTAATATTATTTGTTGGATGTAAGCTATGTTTTAAGCCTTTTTCTAATAAATCTAGTTCCTTGTTGTTGAATTGTATATCTGTTTGGTTTTCTATTCTTTTATTGAATTTGGGTATTTTATCACAGTTTGTTATTTCACTATTGCACTTGTCCATATGTGATTTTTTACATATTTTTAATTCATTTATTTTCTTTTTATCACCTTTTGTTTTTTAATTATAACTTTTTGCACTTTTTATCTCAGTTGATTTTATTATGGATTCGTATTCTAGTTGATGAAATTATTTTGATATTTGTAATTGTAGGTTGTACACATCTATTGTGATTTTGTTGATTTTTGTGTATAACTGTTTTATTGCATTTGTTAACCATAATGTTTCTGCTTTTTGTTTTGCTATCTGTGCTGGTTTTGATAGGTTTGCTATTTTTACATTTATATATTTTGGGATGATTTTATGTTTTTTGCACGTTCTATTGAAATGTAAGTTCATTTTATTTTGGCGTAGTTTTAATAATTTGTAATAGTAATTTTTCACATTATTGATTGGTGTATCTAAATTTATGTTTTAGATATCCATTTTTATCACTTTTTTTGTGTACTTTTATACTTTGTATAATCGAATTGGTTTGAGTCGAATTGGAATTGGGAGCTGTCTTAAAAAATTCATTTGAACGTTTTATTTAGGTAAGATTAATACATTTTTTTACAGGGTATTACATACTGAATCAAATTGTTTTCTAATTAATTTAATTAATATTATAAATTATATATTGTCTAAATAAATAAATGAATAGATAAATGAAATGCGAATTTAGAAATGTTGGTTTAAATTAAGTTAAGATTTCATTTGTAACACAAAATGATGAGTTCATTTATGTGAAAAAGTGGAATTATGTTAAATCATTTTGGAAGGCTAAATGTTTTGAGTTTAATGGTTGTCTTAATGGATTTATTGAAATTTAGATGGTGGAATGTACACACAATCGTCATAATTACGTATATGACACATCGATACATTTTTAAGAAAGTAAGGGTTCATTTTCATTGCATATATTTATTGTTTTATTTACTTTGCATGCTTGATTTGGCAGGGAATGAGGTCCGTGAACTGAGTTAAAATTTTGAATATATTTATATTTATTTATTACTAAAGAGATCAAATTTCTGAATTATTGATTAGGTTCAGGTTTTTGGTGGCGGTGATCTCTTCAATTGGTGAATGATGCTAATTGGATTTTTATTTAGGTAGTCTAATATTTTATAAATTTTATTTTTGAGTTGCGAAAATGGCTAAGTTCAAGCAAATCATTTGAATATGTACACTATCAGACATAAATATTTGGATGACGTCCGGGATTAATCACTGGAGCTGATTTTGGGGTAGATGATTTTGCTACTCGTGCAAATTACCGCTCAGTCGGCTTAGTTAAAGTCGTGGGCGTCTACAACCTTGCTTATTTGTGTTGATCTGGTTTCAATAAATTTCTTTTTATGAAACTGATGCTACCGTTTGATAATACATATTGTAGGGATTTATTTTGATAAGTTTCTTGTCGTTGCAATGCTTTTATTATCAATTTTTAACGCTTTCATCTTTTTCTTTGGAGAGGCTCATTTTTCAATTCCTAAATTAAATTTTTGAATATATAGTTAAAATTTTTGTTCTAAAATATCAAAAATATCTTCTGCTAAAATCAATCACTTTATTGGTATTTAATTGTAATTTATATTAATGTTGCTGTTTCGTTAAATATTTATGTATATAGATTGAAATATTATACTAATTAAATGAATAGCATCGACGTTATCTAGGATAAGGGAAATGCCCTTTTATGTGATATTGTAAACTACATTGTATTGCAAAAATATTTGAGGTATTGATGAAAATATTTCAACACTTTTTGTCAGTTTAATTTAATTTAATTATATCCAAAGTGTCATAGTTTGTTCGGGTATTTTTGTCTGATGGTCTAGTTGATATTCGGTATATTTAATTATATATAATTGTTAGATCGTCTCCAAGCTACAGAAATATTGGTGAATTCTCGCTTAACATACAGAAACTCCAAGCAGCAGTTATATAGCGTAGAAAATGTATTGTTCTTGTGATATCTATTTTATTTTATTTATCACTAACTAATTTATATAAGTAAATTTCTATTAATTAAGTATTAAAGCAATTTAGTTTTCAGTGATACCTACGAAACTCTAATTGTGTTTTATTAGTAAATATCATATATAGGTACATATAGTACTTAACTAAATTATTGATATTCTAGACTTTTTTGCGTAGTATTATGACCAATGTTTAAATTATATTATATACTTTTATAAATAAATAATTTATTTCTACATTATTACATTTAAATTTACATTATTACATTTAAATTTAATAGTATGGTTAAATATATATTTTCAACTTTTTATTTTTAAATCTAGTTGCAGTAGGTAAACAATTAATTTACTATTTACAGGAGAATGGTAACTAATGGAACAAGTGCTGTGAATTTAAATTATAACTTAGTAATTTAAAATTTTTAAACATTCTTTTAGAATTTTAGCTTAGAAGTGGGAGTTACAAAGGCAATTTCATAAAATGTTAATTTTTATAATACTTGTATGTAATATATTGTGTTTTGCTCATTAATATATATTAATTAATTTAGTTTAAAAATATTTACAGGTTTCTCTTCCTTAATTTGCTAATAAATAATTCAATTTTCAGAATATAACATAGTTCCAGAATCAATCTTTAATATGGGGATTAAATTAATCCTGAATTTCAGAATTAGATTTGACTTTGATATTATGGTGATTTATAAATTAAAATTAGTTTTCAGAGTTGCCTGGGAAATTATATATTGATTTTATTTGTTCATTATTGATATACATACTTATAGTAAGTACCTAACTAAGTTATTGATGATTTTAGGCTGTTGTAACATTATCATTTTTAAATTATGTTGTGGTGCTGTAACATTATCATTTTTAAATTATTTATTATAAATTTTATAAAATAATTGAATTTTTAATTATTTATTCTCTTTTTCTTAATTGGTAGGAAATTTTTGATTAGTTTTAAGTAAAATTTTATGTTTAAAATGGTTTTTAACGTTTATTCTAATTCATGTTGCAATATGTAATAATTAATTAATTAGATATAGATGGACCATGAAAAATGAAATAAGCGCTGTTTTTGTAATCTTAGCTTAGGAATTTTAAATTTGTCTTAAATATTTTATCAGGTAAATTAATGAAAGGCGGATAAGAGAAATTACAACATTAATAATTTTTTAAGTCCTGATTTAAATTTAGGGAGTCTTGAGTATCCGGCCCTGGATTCCAGAGAAATGATCATCTAATATTGTAGTTAGATTGTGCTGTCTTGTGCTAGCATATTTATTACATATTGCACTAATAATTTACTAACTATCGATCACATTGGTGTCTGTAATCGGGTCGAGTCTGGTCCAACTAATAATCCTATCCTATCCTTCGGTTTTGTTATATGTATATGGGTGTACTGTGTGTGCCCGGGAGTCCGGGAGATCCTGCTATAATGCTTGGCCGTACATTCTCAGTCAATCAATCAATAAAATGTAAATTTTTTGTAATGTGTAATATATTCTGTTTTGTCCATTAATATATTTTAATTAATTTAGTTTTAAAATACTTAAAGGGATTTCTTTTTTAGTTTACTAATAAATAATCCAATTTTCAAAATAAGCATAGTTCTAGAATTTATCATTATTATAGGGATCAAAATTAATCCCGAATTTCAAATTTAAATTTTAGTTTGAAACAACCTTCCAGGATTAACAAGTAGTGAATAAGCTGTAGTTTAGAAATTGTGTTGTCCTGTGCTAACTATTTTTACTATATAATTACTAACAATTTACTCTTATCCTTCGGCTGGGGATGGATAAATGGGTGTACGATGTGTGCTCGAGAATACTGAAGATCCTGTTATAATAATTATTCATTTAAGTAATAAAGTGTGTTATTATGATGTTTATTAATTAAATTTAGTTTTAAGAGTTGTCTGGGAATTTGTATGTTAATTTTATTTGTTGATTCTTAATATACTTATAGTACCTAATTGAATTATTGAATTATTAATAAATCTAGGTATTGGGCTGCTGTAATATTATCATTTAAATCATTTTATATAAATTTTATAAAATAATTGAACTCATAATTATATATTTTCTTTTCTGGATCGGTAGGAAATTGATGATTAGTTTTAAGTAAAATTTTATGTCTAAACGGTTTAATGTTTATGTTGATTCTTGTTGCAGTAAGTAATAATTTTTAATTGGATATAAAAGGACCATTAATAAGGAAATAAGCGCTGTTATTTTAAAGTTTTATTAATTATTTGATCAGGTAAATTAATGAAAGACGGACAAGGATGAAATTACAACATTAATAATTAATAATTTTTTAAGCCCTGTTTTAGATTTAGGATTTAGGGAGTCCTGAGTATCCGGCCCTGGATTCCAGAGAAATAATCATATTATAATGTAGTTAGATGGTGCTGTCTTTGTGCTTAATTTACTAACTATCGATCGCATTGGTGTCTGTAACCGGATCGAGTCTGTCCCAACTAATAATCCTATCCAATCCTTCGGTTTTGTTATATGTGTACGGGTATACGGCATGGGGCCGGGAGTCCGGGAGATCCTGCGATGATGCTTGATCGTACACTCATAATAAATCATGAAAGTTTAATTTCAACTTTATTTTATTTAATTTTATCTTTATTTTGTTATAATGATGTTTTTTATAATACAGTATAATCCGTTTATACCAAACCATGTATATAACGAACAAAAGTTTATAATGATCATATGGTTTTGTCATATAGTTGTGTGCCTTGAATTTGCACGAACACTTATTTTTTCTTATACACTACAAACAAAGAACTACGTTTATAAACGTAAACGAATATTTGATTAAAATGATCAGCCGGCCATAGGAACAAAATTGTGTCCCTTGGATGTTCGCTATAAGCGAATTCTACTGTAATTATAATTATAATTTTAGCTTAGTAATTTTAGATTTTCTTAATTATTTAATGAAAGGCGAACAGGGGGAAATTACAACATTAATAATTTTTAATTTAGGTTTAGGGAGTCCTGAGTATCCGGCCCTGGATTCCAGAGAAATGATCATCTAAAAATGTAGTTAGATTGTGTTGTCTTTTGTGCCGTCTATTTACTAACTATCGATCGCATTGGTGTCTGTAACCGGGTCGATTCTGTCCCAACTAATAATCCTATCCTATCCTTACGTTTTGTTATGTGTAAACGGGTGTACGGTGTGTGCCCGGGAGTCCGGGCGACTTGCTATAATGCTTGGCCGTACACTCACAATCAATCAAGTCTGGTCTCATTCTTGTAACCGACAACACATCGCTTGTGGTGTTGGCCAAAATATTTTTTAGTGACACAAAAAATGGTGGTCAAAAATATAAAAAAAACTTTGTTATCAATAATAAATTATTTTGATCAATTAATAAATAATTATAAATCAAAAATAATAAATTAAATTAAATTGTGTGCACAATTATTTATTTTGTTCTACAAATTGTTAATTTGATTTGAAAATTGTTAATTTGATTTGAAAGAGGTATATGTTGGCGACACGAGGTTCCATATAATTATGCAAGTTTGAATAACAATTGCTCGAACTGTTGAAACTCTCAATCTAAATTTGTGGTGCAATGAAGTATAATGATGCCCAGTTACAAGAAATCTAAATATTATAATTAGATTAATACAATTAAAATATTATTATTTTTTATTAACCTACAACTTTTATGTTTTTATTTAGGTATAGATTGTAAAGCTAAATGATCCAGCTTAAAAAGCAATAAATGCAAAAAATAATATCTCGAACATATAAATAGGAACACATTCGGAAGCTAAAATAAGTTTCACGAATATAAACGAAAAAGGTTGCACTACTTAACCTTCCTTTTTAATCTGTTGCTAATATCGTCCGTTTTTTCTTTTTGTAAGACTTCTTTAGAGAGCAAATTCTGAAGGGTGATAATAATTTGGCTCTGATAAGGTTACTTGAAATCCATAAACACAATTTTCGAAAAAACAAATTTATTAGTATATCCGTTTTTATGGAAAATATTTTTTTTTACGTCCAAAAACATGTTTTTCATTTTATGTTTTCTCAAAACCGCAAACAAATTAGTAAAACATAAGTTCTTCATATATTTTTATGCTTTTTTGGTAAAGTGAATTTTGTTGTTGTTTCCAATGTTACATTTCAACAACGTCTAATATATTTATATGTATTGTATATAAAAAATGTACATACATATGTGTATCGAGAGAAATTGTGGCTTATAAAAATCCCAAAATAAGCAACAAGAATCATTTCCCTCATGATGTTACTCGTACATCGAATATTGGCTGGGGGTAGTTCTTCCTTCTCTCTGAAACTAACTATACATATAGAAAATTGTGCAACAATAAATTATTTACCCAAACAACTCACATCACAAAAACACATCTTTAAAATAAACATGCAAATATATAAATAAAAAAAAAAAAAGAGTTGAGACAACCCCCCGCTGATTGCATATAAACCAACACCTTTCGGTTTATAATTTTCCAGAATTCGATAGGGAGGTGTACAGTCTATTTTGAAAATAGGAATTTTAGTTATTTTTGAACGAGATATCTTTAATGGATCGTGTTTTGTGTGTCGTATCGTTTACTTTACGGTTTTATTTGCCTCTCAGGTGTTTTGTGTAACTACAGCGTCACAAACAAAACAATATAACCAAAATACGGGAAAATAAAATTTCAACAAAATTTGTATTTCATCTCGTGTAATTTTTTTTTGTTTTTTATTTTTTGCCATTTTCAATTTTCCGTCTATATTTAGAGACACAGTTACACTGGAAAATAAAAGGATAAAGTAGATTTATTTGTTGTTTTGTCTGTTATTTTATTATGTACTGGTGCTGTAAATGTGATATTTTCGTTTTGCTCGAATAACGCTTAAGAGCAAATAATAAACTGTTGAAAGTTTGGGTTTTCCTTTAAGTTGCTGTTGTTGTCGGTTTGGTATACAAAAGTGAAAATTGGTATTTATGTATATAGAGTATGTTGTTCCTGTTCAGACAAGATTTTTTCTACAATGTACGAACTATATTTCTATGTTTGGTTTGAGTTTTACAAAAATGTCAACAATATTTCATACTTTCAAACACATATCAATAATTAGATTGACTTATCTCCATATAACATATGAAATGATTCCATATATAGGTTATCAATTCATCAGAAAGGCATTAACTTAGTTTATATAGAAACAGAAAGCTTTCGAGTTTTTCATTTATAATTAAATTGGAAATTTTCACATTTTTCAGGTTCATATATGTAATTTTGTAATTTTTAGTAGAAGGTTAGTAGTAAAATGTGAAACGAATTTACAAATTTTTAATGCGAAACATTTTTAAATCCTCTGGTTGAAGAATAGGTGTAAAACTAATCAATTTTAGGTATTCATACAAACAAGTCCACATCGTAAATTGATTGATTGATTGATTGATTGCGATGTACGATCAAGCATTAAGCAAGTCTCCCCCGTATTATAAATGCGAATACCAACACCATAATACCCATGTTACACACAACACGACACCATTCTTCATGAAGCCAAACCCCGTAAAGAAAGGCGCCACATCGATAACCACATAAGTCTAATAGTTGTGATATCCGCCCCTGGCCAGGCCGCCGTCGTACACCTTTTTACATATAACAAGATCGAGGGATGGGGAAAGGAATGTTAGCAACAAAGACTCAACCCGGTTCCAGACACCTAAGTAGTTGATAGTTAGTAAATTTGTTAGTAATATATTTTTTTTTTTTTTTTTTTTTTTTAGTAATTTATTTAACACAAGACAATACAATTTTTAAAGTTCATCTCTACTGCTCCAACCTGTAAGAAGGACAAACACAATGACAACACAAATTTTCCTGGTACCGCAAACTCGTTTTTCCTGAAAAGCTGTAAACAACTATTATTATTCCCCTCCACCATTTTTTCCATCGGCGGTTGTGAGAGGGGGGCGAGATTTCGTTCCATCATCATGTTCCCATGCGGTCACCCAAATTTGTACTAACTGTAGGTAGTGTTGCTTGACGTTGTTGTTGAAATCGTTGCGTCTCTGCTGTCCCTGCTACTCGCCTTCACCATAATAAACAGCTGCAAGAAGCACAAAAAAACGATACAGAAGTAAACCTGGTAATCTATGATTTGCTTCAAACTATGAAGAGAAATCAGCAGATTGTCAGCGAAAGATCCCAGAGATCCTGTCACTGCCAAAATATCGATCCATTTTTTTTTGTATGCGGCAAAATTTGCCTTTAAATCCGAAAAGAGATTAAACAAAGCTAATATAATGAAAGGCACTACAGCTTCAAATAAATCATGCATATGGGGTCTACTGTACAATTTAGTAAAACATCGTAGTTCATTAGTTAACTAAGTATGGATAGACTTTGAACCGCTTTTTGGAATGCTTTGTTTTCATTTAAGTAGTTTTTTAAACTTTCATGAGTGCTCATTTTTTCGTTCTGTTTTACAAAAGTACCTTGAATTTCAATTTTGTTATTTCAAAAAAGCGTTAAATCCTCTAGAAAATTCTAGTAATTGATTTGCTCCCAAATTATCATGGGTAAAGCTAGTAAGAGAGCCAACAAGAACTCCATTTTTAGTTAAAATTCCAAGTGTTTTTAACATTTTTAAATCATCTATAATTGGTAAAGTCATTGGCATTGAATAATACTACCAAATGAATATTTTTACAGCGGGATAGATACAGGGTCGGAATACATTCAAAGTCGTCATAAAATAACTGTAGCATTAGGGTTATTTTGATAAAAAGATGACTCTTTAAAAATAGAACCAAAACGAAATTTTAAAAGTTGCGTTGTGTGTTATTGAAAAAAATAATTATTAAAGCTGGTGTTTAAAAATAATGCTTTGAGCGTTTCCAATATAGAAATATATTAAAAAGTGTTTTGTATTAAACATTTTTATATTTTTTTGATTTTCTACAGCATTTCTGGTCCCAACGAGTACTTGTTGATATTTCGATCCTTATAAAATATTCCGACCTCTGGAAATAAACACTTCGTTTATGTTTGGTCAGACTATAATGTTGTATGTTTTATCCATGGCAATGAGAGGGACATTTTTTTCCTTACAAACTGTTACTACGTTTTAATGGAAATTTGGTTGGAAACTTTCCGGAAAAGTAATGGAAAAGATTAACCAGTCCTTCTTTTCAGCTTTTCTTACATATTCCGAAAAAGCGGTGTTTTCTACAAAATTTACTATTGAATAAAATGGTCTGAGTAGTTCAAACACAAATTTTTATGTAAGGAAATATTGAATATAGACTTTTCTCGTTTATCTTTCAAAAGCGCATAAACAAAAATTTCAGATGTAAATTAGGCATAACACAAAGATAACCTATCACAAGCCAAACATTAAAAAAAAAAAAAATATACAAAAATAACTTTCCTGTTGATGAACAATTAAATGATTTAGGGCCTGCTCATCTGTCTTCCGATGAAATTTAACTCGCCCTACTGGAGATGGTGGCAACAGTCGCGGTAAATTGACAAATGACATAGTGTGGCTGATTGTGATAATGTGTGATATATTGAAAACAATCAGAATATGTAGGATATTTTGATTTTCCACTTTGGAGCTACCAATATTCCTATCCAATTCCGTTTATAACACTGTTTTTCCTGAACTTTTGACAATGAAAAAAATGTGATTTTGGTAAGGTTGCCAATCTTTGCTTAAGCTTTATGTTAATCCATATCTTAACGAAAAATCAGAAAGAATTTTTGCTTTTCTTTACTAATTCCGGACACACAAAAAGGTAACGACAGTTATTGCAAATGGAAAAGTTTTCTTTTTTACTTTCTAATTTCCGATAATCTAGGGTCGTTTTTAATTTGTCTTGCACGAGCGGTATCTCGTCGGGAAGAGGGGCATATTTTAAAGTATGTATGTAAATCCCTTTCGGCGTTTAATGAGATATAAGGTTTTGTCGTAATCATAAGTCACTTATGGTTGTGAAATCATATGGTTTATTTATATTAATATATGCGGAAATCTCTCTAGAGCAGACGAATGATCGTTTTAGCTTTCCCTCCAATATGCTCGGTATTTCTGCATCCGAAATGTTTACTGCCCAAAAATTAGCATACGAAGAGACGTAATTTTTCAACCGATCTGTTGTCTAAATTTAGCATTGACTTTGTTTTAACTATAAGGAGCAAACAAGCACAACGATAATGAAGATATTGCTCCTATCGCATCAAAACATTTTCTTCAATACGCGCGCACCATGTACGTTAAATAAATAAGCAATCGAATTCCCCAAATTCAACATTTCAATACAACCCCATACCACAAATGTAATATATCCAGACGAATTATTGGGAGGGAAGGTTTGGTCGAATACAGTGGCTCCATTTTTCATATTAGTTTATTTTTTGTAATCTAATCGAGGAACCATCAAAAACTTGCATAAACCAACAGCAATAAAATACATGCACATAACCAAATTACAAAATAAAACAGAAATTGAAATATTGGTTTGTATGTAGCAGGTTTCCATGTTTATTCTTTTCAAATTTCAATAAATTTCAGGATTAATTAATATATTGCAATGCCCACACCATCACCATCTATATCCACGTCCACAAGCATAGATTGTATTAATTCGCCGTCATTGCTCTCACCATCATAAACAGCTGCAAGAAGCAGGTAATCTAAGATTTGCTTCAAACTATGAAGAGAAATCAGCAGATTATCAGCGAAAGATCCCAGAGATCCTGTCACTGCCAAAATATCGATCCATTTTTTTTTTGTATGCGGCAAAAGAATTTTCCAATTTAACCGGTACTAACCAAATGGAGTTTAGAATCACCGTTTTAAATTTATTAAAATTTTATAAAACGGAACAAAAAAAGCCAAATAATTAAACAAGAACAAATTGTGTTAAATGAAGTAATAAACACATATATTTTCATTCAAAATGGTAATTGTCTTTAATTTGAGTTTATATCCCCAATTTATTCAGTTATCAAAATTACCATTTTGCCAAGGCAATATATTTCCTGAAGTAAAATAATTAGCAAATTTATTTCTAATGCAAATAGCATCACTAGATGCGTTATTCGAACCCATTCGTCCAATTTCTTGAAATCCATTGGAATTCCCGTCAGCACGCCATTGCCCCCAAAATCAGATCGCCATTTCGATCGTAATGATCCACAAGTTCATTAGGAAAGTATTGATATGAGTTTCCTGATCTCATTCGTAACCAATTGTGCAAACAGACGGTTGCTTTTATAATATTGACGACGGTGTTCTACTTGCTATAATGGGCTTTCTATAAATGCGCCATTTGGAACTTAAAATCCCAAATGAATTTTCCACCACTCTCCTGGCTGGCTCTTGATAATCTATAATTATAGATATTTTGTTCGTTGCTAAAGACTATTAATCTCCTACGAAACAACATGGGACAGTTATGCTGCTATCCGGTAGTACCGCAGGGCTTGGTAGCTGCAACGAAGGACATCTCTCTATAATTTTTTTCCCAAATTCACTTCTTCTAAAAATTCCACTGTCGTTGTTTCTACCGGATGCGCCGATATAAACAAATACAAATTTATAGTCGGCGACACATACAGCCATCAACCCAATGCTATGCGAATTTTTAAAATTGTAACACGAGCTATTTGAATTTGCAAATGCCCAAAAAAATATAAAATTACAGATAATAGGAAAAACATCCCAAATAACTAGTGTGGTCTCTCGTAAAATAATGGATACAGTGCATAAAGCTATGCGGTACCCATATCCTAATGACGTCATACTATCACCGCTTGCCAAATAACTGAAAAAGATTAAAACGTTACTATTTTAGTATTTCCTATTATCATTATTACATTCTGACCGTAATGTTATGGAGAGTCTTTCCCCAAGAGTTATCGGATTGTTAGTTAACCCCTCAAATTTTTGGATTGTTGGTCCAATTATGTATAACAGATCATCAAAAACTTGCGGCGTTATTCTATGGAAATTTCTGAATGATTCTGTGTCGTTCAATCGCATTTCGCATATTAATTTTCTGTAATAGCCGAGAGTCGCTCGTTGTTTAAGAATTTCTCGGGCATCACATTTCCTCTGTTTACGTGATTTTTTATAAAGCAATAGTATTGCGACAGCCGCATTATCGTTATCTTGTAAAAGATTATTGCCATCCTCATCATTCATAGTAACACTTCTTCAAACTCAAACCAATTTTAACTCAAATCAATTGTAAAATAAACACTTTAACAGTTGAATATAATTTATTTAAAAATGCACAGCTGAATATGTATTCTAAAAATTCAAAAACTTGGATATTCTGACAATAGCTGGTGACAAAATCGTTCTGCGATTTTTTCATCAACCATAAATCAACAAAATAAAATAACAGAATGGATGAACGAACGAACACAACCATAAAGGCGGCTTAAAGGAAAATTTTGACTAGCGAATGTTTTCACGTTTGTTTGTGTTTCCAATTACGTATATGTATTTTCCATTTAATTGATCGCCAGTTTAAGTATTCGTTCCACAATGAATCGCATTAAAAGTGGTATAAAATGTGCAGTTGAAAACTGCTGTTTATCTAGTCGGCAAAATGTTCGTTTATTCAAGTTGCTGGCCCACCACACTGGATACAGAATTGTAGGTTAAAAGATTACTTGATTGATTGATTTGTGATAAGCATTTCGAAAAAAATAATTCACTAAAAGAGATTTATCAAAATATGCTATTCCTATACTAAATTTGATATTTCGATGGTGACCACTTTGTCAATGGAAGATTTGTCGGAAATTGAAGACAATTCAATTGCAACTGACGTTATAACAAGTACAGACAATTTACGTCTGTTCCAACTAACCTCCGAAAATATGAGCCAAACTTCATTGGTAGAATCGCAAGATAATATTTGTAGTATGACTTTAGAAGACATAATGTGTCTACCAGAACCTGCGATGCATAAGTGACATTGAACCGCCACCATGTAAAACGTGTCTACGAAATATTCAAAATGAGAACTATTATCGATTAAACTATAATAACTTATTAAAAAAGGTTTAATCAAAAGATCGTGAAATTCAAGAGCTAAAAAGAAAATGCAATAATTATGCAAGAAAATTTAGACGAACCAAAGTGTCTATCAAAAAATCCAAACCAAACATTAATGACTACATAAATAAATTATTAATTGACGAAAACGCAAAGAATTTTTGTAAGATGTTGACAAGTGGTCGATTCAAAAATCAAAAATGGCCGGAAGAGCAAAAAATAATTGCACAAAACATATTTTATCGATCGTCAAGCTCATACAAATTGTTCACTTCATCTGTGAACAGGGCTTATTTGTCAAGTCATCATTTTAATTTTAAGTAATAAAACTGTTCAGGTTGCATAAAGTGAAATATTAATAACGGAAGTATGCACAAATATTATTTATCAGCTATGCATAATATTTTATTGTAGTATTCTAAGAATATAGACCACATTATAAAAAAAAGAAAGATTATGAAAACTCGCTATTAAGCAGTTTCTAAAAATGTATTTAAACTCGGAATTTATTAAAAATAAATCAGAATAAACTTAATCACCAAACGTGTAGTTTCTAATTCTCCGTCTAATTAAATTCCACCAGCGGTAATTTAATTAGATGAATTCGCTAATGAAGCAAACGCTTAGCCTTACAACCTAAGCACAGTATTTGCTAGATTAACACAAATACTTAAGAGAGAGTAATTTGCCATCTAAATCATCTGAAGTCCCGGCTTCAACAACAATGCACTTATGAAAATAAAAGAAAAGCTTAGCACTATGAGTAGCGATTCAAAACAAGCTGTATTATTATTCGACGAAATTCATATAAGAAGCGATCTTATTTACAATATTTATTCAGAACAAATTGACGGATTTGTAGATTATGGCAAATACAGAAAAGCTGAAGTTGGTAAATTAACATGATGTTTTATGATAAGAGGCTTATCAGCGAATTGGAAATATGGTATGTATTAAGTTAATATGTTTCCCAAAATAGTATTTCCGCTGATCGGTTATTTTTACTTACTCAAGAAAATTTGAGCATATGTTGTGAATTGGGAGTAAAAATAAGAGGCGTGGTCTGTGATCAAAGCCCAAATAACAGAAAATATTTGAATATGTTTGGTATATCAATTGAAAGATCTAAGTTTTTGTATATATATGGTATGACGTACTAAATTTAATAAAGTCAGTCAGGAACACGTTAATGAAATCTAATATAAAAACCCCTGATGGTTTGGTAAGTTAGAATATAATACTAGAACTGTACAACGTAGAAGTGAATTCAATTACCAAATGTTGCCCTAAACTTACAGCTAAACACATTTACCCAAACAATTTTGAGAAAATGAGAGTGAAACTAGCCACACAGATTTTTAGTAGAAGTGTTGTGGCAGGTATTAAAACAGCGATTCAATTGAATAAAATATCACCTCATAATAAAGAAGTTGCATGTTCGAGATACATATAAGTTTATTGAGAAAATTGATAAACTCTTTGATTGCCTCAACTTGAAAATAAAATGGTTTATTATATTTCAAATACTGCGTTCGCAAACAAAACATCAGTTTATTGTTTTAAGGGTTTAATTCAGAGCATACGAGCAATTCAAACAGTTTCTAAAAATATATTGTCGGAAAATATTGGAATTGAGTACATTTTAACGTCAAGATACAATCAAGATCTAGTCGAAACTTTATTTGCCCAAATCAAAGCCGCTAACGAAAATAATCGCAACCCGTCCGTTCATGAATTAAATTCATGAAAAAATGTCCGTCCGTCTGTCTGTATCCATGGTATCTCGAGAACGGCTTCAGTTCAGTCAAGGCCGAGATTTGAAAAGCTTTTGGAACCTGTGCGTCAAGAGGGTCGGGTACATGCTATACGAATTGACCCAAAATACCTGGTTATAGAAATATTTACCAATTTTTTATATATGCTGGTTTCGGGTTGAATTGAAGGTTAAGTTAGGGTTAAATTTGTGGGTTGAGTTCAAGTTGAGTTGGAGTTGAGTTGGGGTTGGGTTAATATATAGTGAGCATTTGACCAAATTTTTATATATGCTGGTTTGAGGATTGAGTTGAAAGAGAGTTTGCGGTTGGGTTGAGAGTTGAGCTGGAGACCATTTGCGGGTTGAATTGGGGTTGAGATGTTGTTGGACCACTGTTTAGTGAACAGTTGAGCAATCTATAAAATAAAGTGAGCGTTTGTATGTATGTAGAGCATATGTGTATGATATTTAAACAAATCCACACGACTTGACCGATTTGAACCAAATCTTATACAAATATTATTTAAGACTTAAGAAAGGTCACTGTTACTATCTCAAACCTCAAATTGAACCTTTTACATTTCAAATTAAATCTGTAGCAAATTAAATGAACGGCCAATTAGGATGGAACTTGCCTATTTCTCAACCAATTATTATAAAATTTGAGTGCGTTGGAAATGGGATTCTACACTTTCATTCTATGGAACTTGCCTATTTTTTAATCAATTGTGATTAAATTCGGCTTACACATTGGAAATGGGATTCTAAAATGATTTTTGAATGGTTTTCTGGAATATGGCCCAGTATGATGGAACTTGCATATTTATCAACCGATTATGATGAAATTCAACATGTGCGTTGAAGATGCGGGATTCTCAAAATGATTTTTGTATGAAGTTCTGGAATATGGCCCAGTATGATGAAGTTGCATATTTATCAACCGAATGAAATTCGACATGTGCGTTTGAAATGGGATTCTAAAATGATATTTGGATGAAGTTCTGGAATATGGCCCAATATGATGGAACTTGCCTATTTCTTAACCGATTATGATGAAATGTGACGTGTGGGAAATGGGATTCTAAAACGATTATTGGATAAAGTTCGGAAATATGGCCAATGATGACGGAACTTTGATATTTCTTAACCGGTTATGATGAAATCTGACATGTGCGATGAAAATGGGATTGTAAAAAAATTTTTGCATGAAGTTCTGAAATATGGCCAAGAATGATGTAACTTGTCTATTTCTCAATCGATTATGCGTTGGAAATGGGATTCTAAATTGATTTTTAGAATGATTAGATGGTAATCAGATACAAAGTAACTAGAGTGGAATTTCTAAAACTTGATGGTATTTTATCTTTTATCTGATATTGTTTCAATATTTTATGTTTGTATCTGATATTGATTCTGTTGTATTTTATCGTGATGGGATTTTGTATTTTATCTGAAATCGGTTAGCCTACAATGTCAATATTTTGGGTATTTATGGTAATGCTTTGTTATGTTTATAGGTGTTTGGGAATTCTTTGTTATATGTACCGGGTAATTATTATGTCCAGTTAATTGTACTTCGTGTGTGTATGACAAATTCCGGGTATGGGATACGTCGGTGGTTAGCTTGACTTAATATAGATTTAATGTAGTTATATGGAGACGATGGTTTGGAGCTTGTATAGTCACTTGGCGCTTACCGCTGGTAGGGGCTATGACCCAAGTGATATATTTAAGCGTGGAGAGTTTAAATGTTAGTTGTGAGAAAGATGAGATCTTATAAGTGTGAAAGATTATTCAGCGGGTATAAATACTGCCATATTTCTTTCTTCCACAATTACTCAATCTCACCGGTACCCAGATGTTAGTATGTTGGTTATTTTATACTTACCAAATTATATGTATTCCTGAATTGAAAAATCTCGATTTATTGTCACTTAAGATACTTTCTTTATTTCATTAATTTTTCTTTACTTATGATTACACTGTCGATTACACTGTCGATTACACTGTGTTTCTATTTACAATTTTATGTCTTTATATATTACAATTTAATCTTCCTGTTTACAACGTTTACAGAAGATACGGAAATCTTTTTTTTGTTGAAGCTGCGGAAATCTTTTTGTTGAAGATGCGGAAATCTTTTTTTTTGTTTAACACGCGGAACTTTACAAATTTTATATATATAAAATATTTACGGAAATATTTTCAATGTTAATATTTTTTCAATGTCATACATTATTTATTTTAATTCCCCTAAATGGCATTTCAAAAAGAAATTAAGTTTTTTCTTTTATTTGTATGTAATTTTTACTTAGACTACTTTCGGGCGCAAAGATTATTGGTGTCAAATTCTTTACTTTATTTTTCTGTGTTAAACGAAACGTGCCAATTTGTTATTGTAATTTCTGTGTTACCAAAGTGTGTTATTTTGTTATTGTAATTATGTAGTATCTTTGCTTACTTTTAGGTTTTTTAACATTTAGATATCATCATTATCGGTCCCAGCTATGGATGCGATGGATGGCACAACAATGGTACTTGATGGTATGATGGTATAATTGTATGATGGTATGAATTGAGCAAAGAGGATTGAGATTTGGTTCGAGCTAAGTTGAGTTGAAGTTGAGTTGGGATATAGTTAGCCTGTATTGGGGTTAAGTGAGTTGTTCGGTTGGGGGAATTGTTTAAGAGTTGATTTGGAGTTAGCTTAAGGGATGATTTGAAAGTATATTTGGGGTTGATTTGGTGATTGATTTGAGGGTTTGGTTGGCGGTTAATTTGGTGATTGCGTTTAGAATTGTGTTGCGATTGACATGGTGGTTGATTTGTTTATTGAGTTGAAAGTTAAGCTGAAGATTTACTTAAGACCGAAATTCTGACCACCTCATGAGGTTTCAGCCCTTTATATTTTTATAGTTTGTAAGTTTAATTAAAACGAATTTGGAGATGATTTAGAAATTTGTGAGCGAAGAAATTATATTGTTAGAGATATTAAGGCAGGTTTGAAGGTATCTTGGCAACAGCTCCACGGCTCCCCAGAGAGCCACGGCCCACAGTTTGAGAAGCCCTGGTATAAGACAATATACGAAGAGCTGTCTGGGGATCTAAACCGATAGGGTCAGATGGTTAACACGGTATGGGTCTGTAAAAGCCGTACACTGTAAAATTTAGTTTCCAATTTACCCTGGATATAAGTTATTTCCTGGCTTTTAATTAAATATTAAAATGATACGTGTACTATAAATGTTTTCTGTATTACATTTTTATGCCTACACGGCTACAAATAATCCAGAATAAAATTTTTAAAAAAAACGGCAAAATCCCTATTTAAAAGTATTAAATTTGGCTATAAAAAATTTCAATCCTCCTATCAAGAATGTAACACAATAATATAAATTGGTTACGATGTTGTTGTAATTTTGCCTCAGCCAGCATGCAAAATTATAACCACATAATAATAAAATTATTTTTTTTTTAAATAAATTTCAATTTCTAACTTGCAAATTGCTTTCAATAAAAATATTAAGTAATAAAAATCGTTTCAGAATTTTGTATTTTTTTTTTTTGTGCTTTTTAATAAATAAAAATTTACATGTATATACTGTGTAATGTAAATTTATTTATTTTTATTTATGTAGCTTTATAGTCTTGTTATTCAACCATTATTATGTACATATATACGAGAAAGTGTCCTCTTCACACAAATCGAATTCTGTTCAAATGCTTGTTTATGTTGTTAAATAAATAAAAATGTATAACTATATTTCATAAATAAAATATAAACGCAAACATATACTATTTTGAATTTATGAATAAGATTATCTCTAGTAAATATTTTTTTATAAATAAATATTGAAGCTGTGTGTATGGTATAGTCCAACAACATATAGAATTATACATACATATATATAGCTCCAAGTTCTAAACATGTTCTTCTTTAAAAAAATATTCAAAGTGTGTCGAACCTGGGGACAACAATATTAAAAAATATAATAGAAGAGAATGAAACTAGTGAACAATATACAATAATTTATTATTATTGCAAGCGCAAGGAGGAAACATGTATACTCGTAGTACATACGTAGAGTGATTTTCCTTTCAGAAAAGTATGAAGATTGACACAAGAATACAAAGCAATTTTAAAGGAAGGGAAGAGATTCGGGAAATATTTACTGTTGAAGAAATCCGATATCATACAGATACTTAGGCTGATGAGTAGCAATAATTTATCCAAAGAGAGTAAGTAAAGAATTCATATTCAAGTGTTAGCAAAACATACAGCCCTCTTCCCATAGTCGCATCACTTCATGTGATGTGATAACCATCACATCACTTTAATTTTGGTATTCTCTTAGTCAATTGAAGCGACGTTTATCGTTTGGTGTGATAACTATCACTTGAAGAGTTGTATAAAAAGTTAAACATCACTTGAAAAGATATACATCCCAATTCCCATACTCGTGTCATTTCATGTGATGTGACTATAGTCGTATCAAATCACTTGAAAATTGATATTCTTGAAGGCGAACCAAGTGACACGACTGCAACTTGAAATAAATTAGGCAAATTAGAAATAAAATAGTTTTATAACAACAATCTTACTATTTTAAACAATAACATATTAAAAATAGGCACAAAATTATTCAAAAAACAATATTTTAAAATATATAAAATAAAATAATTGCGTCTTTATTTTTTGTAGTATTCGCCTGTCACTTGCAAAAATCAAGTGACATCAATCGTACAAAGTGACTTTAGTCGTAACAAACGTCTAAGAGAATCGCAAAATTGATGTGATGTGACTATAGTCATGAAAAATGACGTGATACGACTATGAGAATTGGGGTGATAACTGCTATTAAGGCTTTACCAGCGAAAAATTATAAACTTAAGAAGTTTAGTGGAACGATTGCATTATTTTTCGACATTTGCTTTCCACCAAAACTTTTTCCTTCTAATGAAATAAACTTGAATATTTTAAACTATTTTATTGTCACAAAATAAAAAAAATATTAAATTACAAATTACTATCAAAATGGCAACCAAAATGGGGCTTTGTAACTCATAAATACGAAACACAAAATTTTTCCATTTTTCCCCATTTACAAAAAAATCGGCAGAAAAATGTTGTCAAATTAGGAAATAAATTAATACCACAGTAAAACAATAAAAATAAAATTTAAATTTATAAATATAAATAAAATCGCATGAAATAAAAATCTTTGCATCTACCGCATCAAAAATTTATTTGGATTTGACATTTATTTCTTAAGTTTGGACGCAAAATCGCACATTCTTAATTTTTCTTAAGTGACAGATCTAATTTAATGAAGCCTCGTTAAATTTCTTAAGTGACGTTAATTTTTCGCTAGGCGAGAATACAGAAATGCTATTTAACGCATTTTTAAGTTTATAATTTTTCGCTGGTCACCACTTCATCCAAACAGTTCCTAATAAATTCCGTCAATCTACTAACACCGTTGCAGTACTATGTCTTTCCCAAAACCGTGACTGTAGAGATGTTAATAAATTATTTGTATTAATGTATTATTTAATCTGATCAGAAACAATTCTTTCAAAAACTTTTGAAAGTGATTACTTCCATGTAGATGATTCGATGAAGCCTGTGTGGCAGTTAAACACATACGTACAATCGTAAATATGTTTATGAACCCGTTTTTTTAACTTTTGTTTAGTTTGACCCACATACTCTTTTCCACACGAACATTTTAATTTACAGGGTGGCTGAGACCAAATGTTACTAACTTCACTCTGCTGTCATTTGTGTAGTTGTCATTTTCGCGCATTAATTTTTTGACAGATTGAAGTTTGGTTAGTTGTTTATATGTGGTCAATAAATAATTGTTCTAAATTAATATCTTAATAAAAAAATCGTAATGGAATTCAAACGTAATAGTGTAATTGCACTGTATTTGGGTGGGAATTCACAAACAGCAATAGTTCGTCAGCTCCAGCATTTGAATGTGAATAAAATGTTTGTGTATCGAACCATAACTCGATACAACGAAACTGGTAGCATCGCTAAACGCAACAGAGGCGGTCCTAAAAAGACAGCAACATCAAAAGAAATGATACGAAAGGTGAAGAAACGAATCCAACGAAATCCTCGTCAAAGTGCCAATCAATTAGCCGCACGTCTACATGTTTCACGATACAGCATTCAAACCATATTGAAAAATGAACTACACTTGAAGCCCTACAAGATACAAAAAGTTCAAGATCTTACGGAGGCACAAAAAAAAGTTAGGCTTGAAAGAACACGAGCATTGAAGGCCTTGGCCGAACGTGATGAGATTCCAAAAATTGTCTTTTCTGATGAGAAAATTTTCACCATTCAACAGCATGTGAATAAACAAAATGATCGTGTTTGGTTAGAGGACAAGTCCAACGATAATTTGGACACAAGAGTTGCCATGCGCAAGCAATCACCAGCTTATGTTATGGTTTGGGCTGCAGTTACTGCAGATGGACGCACTCCTCTGGTTTTCATCGAACATGGAGTCAAGGTAAACCAAGAGATGTACCGCCAAAAGATCCTAAACGATGCTTTGCTACCTTGGGCACGTAAACACTTTGGTACGAACCGTTGGACATTCCAACAGGACTCGGCACCGTCACACAAAACTCGAGCGACACAGCAATTTTTACAAAATTGCGTTCCGCGGCTGATTTCGTCGAAAGAATGGCCACCATATTCACCAGACTTGAATCCCATGGATTTCTCCATATGGTCCATTTTGGAGAGTAAGGTGTCCACTAAAAAATACGAAAGTGTTGATGCATTGAAGTCAGCTCTTGTTCGAGAATGGAATAAAATTCCGCAAGCCCACGTTCGGTCAGCATGCAATGCTTTCTATGGAAGACTGAATCAAATAATCAAAGCCAAAGGAGGTCATATCGAGCAGTAACATGTTTTTCATAAAATGTAATATGTTTTCAACATATTCCACGAAATTTCAATAAAAAATAATCAAAATTAAAAAAATTACAGCGTTTTCATTTGGTAACACTTGGTCTCAGCCACCCTGTATATGTTGGTGCCTTTTTTTTGCTAAAATTACAAATTTTTTGAAAGCAATTGACTTAATGTTTTATTTTAAATACATTTATGACTCATTTAAAAAAAAAAATTAAAAATTCCTCCAATTTAGGGGGCAAACTCGATAAATTGCTAAAATATTCAAACTATTCCATTTGGCACTTAAGGGCGTGGAAGTAATGGAATAAAATAAACACTTCTTTGTATTTTATTGGTCTGTGGAAATTCTATCTTCAATTTTAATTTTTATTGAACCGCCTTTTGCCACTATTAAGGCGGTACAACCCCGCAACTGATGTGTAAAAAAATTGATCAAGCAATTAGTTTATTTTACGCCTACCGTTCTTGGCCGTAATTGGGGTGCAGATGTTTTATCACCTGCAAGTATTTTATTGAGTATAAATAGTGTATATTTTGTAATATTTAGTTATTCTGTAGGTGATCCTAGTCAAATAAAGAATAAAGTGCAATTTTAGTTACAAAAATGGGGAAAGTTAGTGAGCAGGGTAAAAGCAAAATGTTGATTTTGGCGAGAGAAAATTTAACCACGCGTGAAATAGCAGAAAAATTAAACATTCCTAAAAGTACTGTCGCGTGGAATATTAAAAAAAATGCGAGAGATAGGCAGTACACAAAGAAAGAAAGGCCCTGGAAGGCCTAGAAAGACAACGCCAGTGGAAGATCATTTTTTTAAAATTACAATGTCGTCGGAACCGTTTCAAAACTTCATCGGACATAAGAGGGAATCTTGAGCGAGCAACGGGAAAACAAATTTCAGTCAGCTTAGTAAGAAAACGACTTGTTTAATCTGGTTTGAGAGCACTTAAACCAGTCCAAAAGCCTGAGTTCACATTACGAGTGAAAAAAAAACGTTTGCTTTGGGCCAAGGAGCATGTTTCTTGGATCCAAGAGATGTTGTGAAATGAAGTGGTTTTCTCCGATGAATCAAAATTCTAGCTGCATGTTGGAGATGGAAGAATTCTCATAAGGAGAGAATCTCGCGAGAGGCTTAGCAACGAATGTCTTTTAAGACTTCCACCAAAAAATGAAGAGGTTATGGTCTGGGGATGCTTTTCTTCGTTTTGTAATTTTAGCAAAAAAGACTCCTATTTGGAATAAAATATGTTTGGCCAATTTTTTTCCCCAGCACTGTCTATTAAATTTTATTGTAACTCTATAACAATTTTGTCTTTTAATTTAGTGAATAAGACCATGTCCAAAATTTGAAATGATCTACCAACAAGTTGTATATCATAATTTTAGTTTTTTCGACCAAAATTTTAACATACGCGATGTGCGTGATTTTCGCGCGTATTTTGCACAATATTTTCCGAATGGCTATGTTTGTCGATAGCCTTTCTAATACTTCTAGCAATTACACTTCTCGGATAACCATTTTGTATTAGAATATCTCTTAATATTTTAAAATTTTCGGCAAAAACAACCTCATCCGATAATATCAAAATTTGTTCAGCTAACAAGAAAACTGTGTTATTTTTGTAAGATGATGGAAGCCAAGTGTTATAATTTAAATACCGACCCGACCAGGTTTTTTATGATATAAATCTGTGGTTAAACTTCCATCCTCATTACGTATTACCATCGTATGAGTCGAGAGAGGCTAAACCACCTTGATTTTCAATTTCACATGTAAATTTAATTCACGGGGAAATCTATTAAATTAATCCAAAAAATTATCAATTTCCGAATTTGAAATGGCCGCAATAATATCATCAACATAACGGTAAAAGAAGATATGTTTGACGGAAGATGTTTTTAACACTTTGGTTTCAACGTGTTCCATTACTAAGTTTGCCACTGTTGGACTAACTGGCGAATCCATCGGTGAACCAAACATGTATGAACACAAATTTCAACGCTACTACAACATTTTTTGACTCCAGATTTGTATTACTATATTATGCTTTAATGCTATTCCACAATTTTTTAACCAAAATTATTACCGAGGATGAGTCAACGTTTGTGAACAACGAGACTACATCTAATGATAATAATATATAATTTATTGGTAGAGATACATTTTTAATTTTATTTTTAAAATCTTCCGCGTTTTTTACAGCCGAAAAGTTATTTCCCAAGTGGCAAGTGTGTCAAATATCATCAAAGGCAGAATTTGATAGTTAATAGTGATAGTTTAATTTCACATATTCGTCTGGTTCGGCGATACTAAAAATCTCTCGGATTGAGGCTACAGTGTTTTGAGATTGGTATAGGCTAACTTTATGCAAAAAATTATCAAATTCCTTCCGTGGCAAGTTTGCCAAATATCATCAAAGGCTGAATTATTTACGCAATGTTGATACTGTAACTTCACATATTCGTCTGGTGAAATGAATTTTAAATTTAAAAAAAAAAAAAAATCTTAACTGTACTTTTACTATTTAGATGCCATTGAACCTTTGGTTAATATTCAGTTTAATGCTCTAAAGATGACCGATCTGAAATGATTAACAGAATACCTAAAAAGGTCACAACTACAAAAATATTCATTATGATTAAGTTGTAATCTCAATATGGGGTTACCAAAACCAAGATTTGATCTTGAGAAAGACTGAAAAAATAATCTTTCATTTCTGACTCCATAAAAAGGAGCATGGAACTTAAGAGATGAAAGTGATGTTGCCTCACATAAGTTATTAACTAGTTTGTAAAGAAATATTTCATCAAGAAAAAGTCTTCTGGTTTCTAGTGACTGTAATTTAAATACTTTGATTCTATCAGTATCGTTAATTCGACTGCTAAATGGTATGCGCTTATACATTAAGAAGATGGTAAATTTTCGTTGAACTCCCTCAATTTGAGCTTTATACACTTCATAATAAGGATTCCATATCTGACTACAGTATTCTAAATAGCTACGGCATAAACTTTCATATAAAATGATAAAAACACCAGGATCACGAAACTCTTTACCACGGCGAAAAATAAACCCAAGCATTTTAAGCGCCTTAGCATACGCGGCAGTGATATGAATATCAAATTTTAGTATAGGATCAAAAATTACGCTAAGATCTGTCATTTGATTAACCCTTTCCAATATCAAATTATTTATATTTTGATTGATTGATTTCAAATGTACGATCAAGCATTACGCAAGTCTCCCGTATTATAAATGCGAATACCACACCACTATACCCATGTTACAACATGACATCATTGTTCATGAAGCCAAACATAGCAATATTCACCCCGTAAAGAAAGGCGCCACATCGATAACCACATAAGTCTAATAGTGTGATATCTGCCCCTGGTCAGGCAGCCATCGTACACCCTTTTTACATATAACAACATCGCGGGATGGGAAAGGGGATGGGAAAGGAATGTTAGTGAGGATAAAATCGGCCCGGTAAGAGACACCTAGGTAAGAGACACCTAACACAGCCGATAGTTAGTGTTTTTTATGACAGCACAATGACAACACAAGATAACCACATAAGTTGTTACGACTGGCATACGTCTCCACTTGAAGCAGAGGAACATAATTCTTGCGAGGATTCCAAACGCTCATATAATTTGAATTTTTTTTTTGTCGTTATAAAATACCCTGACCACCATGGTGTTTATACCTATGCTCGCTTTTATGATTTCCAAATTTAAATTTAATATTCCCTCCGATTGCTAAGTAAACATATTTTAAATTTTTTTTTTGCATTTACTTGTTTTCTATATTGTCATGTACAAACATACATATCTCTTGCGAGTTGGTGTGTGTACATGTATTGTGTAGTATGAGATGGAATGTTTATGTTATTAAAATGTTCAATCTGGAATATTCCATTTTTCTTTCTGGGTGGTCATTTTGTGGTGCTATATCACATTTGGTGATAAAACTGTGATAAACTGACATTTGTCGTGGCTTACTGCGGTCCCAACTTGGATGAACAACGTCACGTCGTATAATGATTTGAATGAAAATGACCACAATATCTTCCTTCTTACTTCTACAAGTGGAAAAAATTGTTTATTTTGTTGTTTAATTTTTTTTTTATATGGAGTTTGGTTAAAAACACCTCTAATCAAAATTTCAAAAAATGAATGAAATTTACATTGACGCTAATGATAAATAAATGATATTTATTAACAAAATAATCATGTATATATTATTAAAATAAAATTAATGGATTATTGTTAAATTTACAGGAAAACGGAGTATAAAAATCAACAATTATTTTAGTTTTGTGTATTAAATTGTATCTTAAAAGAACCATTCTAGTAGCCTAGAATAACAAATTTCACAAAAACAATCATCCTTCTAATAGAAATGGACAAAAAATAAGCAATTCTTAAACGAAAATCAACATAAACCATCTGATATAACCTCACAAAATGCAAATAATGGTCGGTGTTTAAACATGAAATTCTAATGATAATTTTCATTTATTTTTTTAAAATTTTAATTTAATTGTTTTATATCAAACTATATGGAGTTTGATCGAAAGCAACTAAATTAAAGTTTAAAAAAATGAATGAAAATTACTGTGATACGAACTGCAAACCAAAATTGTTGTTTAACAAAAGACTAATTATTATATTTTTAAGTTAACATAACTAGAAAACCCATTGGTTTATTAGAATTTCATGTTTAAACACCGACCATTATTTGCATTTTGTGAGGTTATATCAGATGGTTTATGTTGATTTTCGTTTAAGAATTGCTTATTTTTTGTCCATTTCTATTAGAAGGATGATTGTTTTTGTGAAATTTGTTATTCAAGGCTACTAGAATGGTTCTTTTAACATACAATTTAATACATAAAACTAAAATAATTGTTGATTTTTATATTACATAGCAATATAAAAATCAACAATTGAGGTTACGTGTCAAATCATCACTTTGATTCATTGCTTTCCCCTTAAAATTCATTTTGCAGTGTTGTCATTTTGTGGTAATATATCACATTTGGCGATACTGTGCGAAAAATAAATTGTCGTAGCTAACTACGGTGTTGTCATGGATGAATATCGTCACGTCGCATAATGATTTAAATGAAAAAGACCACAACTTCTTCCGTTTTACTTTTACAAGTGGAAAAAAAATTATTTTGTTGTTTACATTTGTTTTATATGGAGTTTAGTTAAAAAATGTTCAAAAAATGAATGAAATTTACATTTACGCGAAATATAAATGAATGATATTTATTAACAAAATGATCATTTATATATTTTTGAAATAAAATTAATGGGTTATTGTTAAATCTTTGCGCAAGTGTTTACAGTTCAGATGTGGGGTCGTACATTCGCGTGTCGTATTGCGTAATATTAATTTAAAAAAAAATAATAACAAAAGACAAAAACAAAATCAAATCAAAGTGTTTAATAGTCAAAATGGCGATTGCGAGACAATTGAAAGAAGTAACAGCTCAATTAGATACAGCAATGGCGGAAATGGGTCGTTTGAGAAAAGACAACGAAACTTTACGATCGCAAATGAATCGTGTTGGCGAAAATGTGATTTCGGAAATTGAATTACCTGATCGTCTAGAAGATGAAAGTCGTTCGTCGGGAATGAACACAACTGGTGTACAGGCATCTCAGGTGAGTGGAAAACCTTTTCGTATGGGAATTAACGAAGTCAGTGTTTTGATCCCAATGTTTGATCCTCAACAAAACCGTAAATTGTCTGCGGGTACATGGGTTGTCAGGGCCAGCAAGTTTTTGGTTTACTGCAGTACAAAGCCAAATTTGTTCCTGGGAAGATTTTAAAATCGAAATTATTAAGAGTTTTCCCGAGTGTTGTAATGATGGCGACATATTATTCAAGATAATGAGCCGTAGACGGAAAATGGATGAATGCATTGAAAATTATTTTTACGAAATTGTTAGCCTGGGAAAGGAAATCAGTTTACCTGATGAAGCAATCATGCGGTATATCATTTCGGGATTAGATAATGAACATTTAAAGGGCGTTCTCTTGGCTTCTAACTGTGTTGACATGTATGACTTACTGAAACAAATTAAAAAGATTGAAGCTGTTGATATACAAGTTGGTAATCGGAACCGGATTTCTAATAACTCGAGAAAAGAATTTAACAGTGCTGAATTGAAAACTCAACGGTTTACCCCATATAATCATAAACGTCGTCCTTGTCATGTGAATGGAAATAAAGAAGTTATTCGTAGAAATATTGAAACCAATGTCCGTAGATGTTTCAAATGTGGGGAACTTGGCCACTTAGCGAATAGTTGCCCATGCAAAGTGAGAATTTGTTTTAATTGTAAAAAAGAGGGACATCTGGCTAACGACTGTAGGTTAAAACAAATGGCCATCAATAATCTGGACAAATATCCGAAAGATGAATATCATATTCTGATTCAGATCGAAGGTATGGAATTAGTCGCTTTCATGGATTTGGGAAGTCGCTGTACTACCATTTGGCAGAGCATTGTAAACCAAAATAAATGGGAGATCGAACCGCACGTAATGATTTTGAAGGGATTCGGTGGCAGTAGAGTTCAGTCGTTAGGGAAATTTAACAGCAAATTGACATTACAAAATAAAACGTTCGATATTGAATTAATTTTGGTGGATGATTCTTCTCAGGATTACCCTGTTATCATTGGACGTGATTTATTTGATAGGCCAGATGTACAGATTGTTAAGTCATACAAAACTTTGCGCATCACGTCACGTGTAGTCAAAAAAACATATTTGTGTATGAAGTTTGGCGGTTTTTTGATTAATTTTTTAAATAAATCAAGAATAATCGTAATTTTTTTTTACAAACCGTATTTACAATTGATAATGATAGTTTACAGAGACCCTTTTTATGCTTTATATTTTTTTTATGGTCCAAATATTTGAGAAATAATTCCTTCGAGTATATAATGTCTAAGATAAATGGAAAAAAGTGTAGACAAAATTATGAGTACATAACATAAAACAATTAAATTATTAAATGTTTTTGGTCATTTAAACATATGTACGTACCAATTATTAAAATTTTTATTTCTTTACGTTATGTACTCAAATTTTTGCCATCTATTTTCGTTTGGCTTCAAATTATTGGTATCCACGTACCTATTCAAATATTATGTTCATATTCAACGTTAAATATATGTAAATGTAAAAATATATTAAATAAAAATTCAGTTCACAAATTATTGTTTTCAGTTCACAAAAAATTGTTTTTTAGGTATAAAATGTTTTTTAAAATTCAGTTATTAAACGCCCAGTTAAAAGAAAACATAAATTTGAAAAAAAGGAAATTAAATAAAACTATAAATTAAAATTAAATCTCTGGCTTATTTCATTTATTGTCTTATGGTTTTCGCTACAACTACATCAAAACACCCATTCACTGTTTAGTGTTCTATATGTGTTCTTATCAGAAGTACAACTGATAATTTTGTTGCAATAGGAATTATTCAAATTTAGTATATTTAAAATCGAATACTCCCAAATTTTTGAATTAAATAATTAAAATCTAAACGTTCTCTGCATTTAACAAAAAATCTTACTCATAAATTCCGAAACTTGTTATGCAATGTGCTCAAACAGTCTGCTCTAGACACGAATATTAAAACATGCCTATTTTCGAGATTTAATTCCAAAAGTATTGCAGTATATAACTAAAATAAAAATTAAATGTTTAATTTTAACATAAAGTCGAAAAACATAAATGGCAAGAATAAAAAAAAATTCATTTATTTTCCATTAATTTAAAAAATTAATAAAAATATCACGAAACTCCATATAAATATCAGCAATTTTGACAACACGTGACGTCAAATTGCGAAAAAAGTATGGCAACAGCATGCGCAATATTGTACCTTTATTTTCTGTATATCTTGGTTAAAAATAACATTCTAGTTGCCTAGAATAACAAATTTCTTCGGGAGCTCACAAAGGACAAAAAAATATTCTTAAACAAAAATCAACATAAACCATCTGACATAACCCCACAAAATGCAAATATTGGTCAATGTTTAAACATCAAATTCTAACAAATCAAAGGCTTTTCTAGTTATGTTATGTTAAAAATATATTAATTGGTCTTTTTTCAATCGACAATTTTATTTTGCACTTCGTATCATGATAATTTTCATAAATTTTTTTGAAACTTTAATTTGGTTGTTTTTGATCAAACTCCAAATAGTTTGATGGAAAACAACTAAATTGGGATATTAAAAAAATGAATGAAAATTATCATGAAATTAAGTGCAAAATAAAATTGTTGATTGACAAAGGACTGATTATTATATTTTTAACATTTTATTTAAATAATAAGCATCTTTGCATTCAAGTATTACTTTATCATCACACAAATAGCACTTCGTATAAAATTTTCATATAATGTCATTTGAGGTTATGTGGAAACGTCAACTTATCACTTTGATTCATCATTTTCCCCTTAAAATTCATTTTGCAGGGGTGTGTTTGTAGACTTTCTCTCTCGAAAAAGCCGATCGGTGTATTCGACATGAATCCGAGGCGGCCGTACAACTAAGTATGTACATATGTTCGTCGTCGTTGTTCGTCTTATTCGTTGTATTTGTGTACATAAAAAAAAAAAAAAAAACATAAATATATCAATAAAGATTTTACAATAATAAAAAAATAAATAAAAATGATGAACATGTGCACAAATGCAACGAGTGAGACGAACAGCGATGCAAAGAAAGTGGAGGGGGAAAAATAAATTGGAATTGGACTGATTTTTTTTGATGAAAAAATAAAAAATAAAATGTAATTTTAGTCTAGTTTTTGCTTTGGTTGACGAAAAATCAACATATTTTTTTTATATAAAATAAAATAACAAAAAAAGTCTGTTTTGGTCATTTGGGACAATAAGCCCAAATTTTTTTTTTATAAAAAGTCTGGTGATAATTTTTGGATAAATAAGTCGTGTGTTCGACTGAATAGAGTTTAGTTTGGAATGCCGAATAGTTTGCATTCAAGTTGATTGGTGAATTTTAAAAACGATACAAACTATTGTGATTATTTTTTTTATAATTCAAAATACCAAAATAAAATAAAATTATCCTCTTGCATAAAACTGTAATTACAAATTAAAAAAAATAAAATTATTTCTGTTTATAATTAAATAAATAAAAAAAAAAAAAAAAAGAAAATAAATTAATTTATCGTCAAGATAGACTGAAAGTCGAAAAGTCGAATCCTGATTGTGGATGGTGAAATTTCAAGTTTGTACGGGTGGTCGATGATTGTTTGAACTTGACAATCATTGTGGTTTTTTGGTAGTTTATTAAAATTAAATTAAACGCTAAAGGAAAACAAAATAAAAAAACAATATAAACATATACAAGTTAATTCATAATTTATTAAGTACACGCATAAGTTTATGATAGTGAAGCAATATCGTTGTGAAAACGCTGTTGAAATTTGTCGATTTGTATATTGCGAAAGTATACCCGCCAGTTTGGGCAGGGCAATCAATTTTGAGGGGGATCCTGCGTCGGCGCTGTTTGCGGTGTGGTCGGACGGGCCATAAAAAAAAGGTACGCTATTAGCGGAAATTAACAACCTGTAAATTTTTTAATTGTAACAGTTGTTTTTCCTCCGCTTATTTTTTTTCCTATATATTATATATTTGTTTTGCGGATATCCTCGATTCGTGGTGGTGCACCGGTTTGGTGAAAGCCCCACGCAGAGCAAAGTATTGTCCGGTTATATTTTTCTTTACCGTCATTTTGATTAACTGCGTTTGGAATTTCCGTTTTTTTCTCTCTTCGCTTTGGATCGGTTGTCCGTTTTGGGTGTGGTTCGACCCCATAACGGTTCATCTCTTTCAGGTATTTTTGTGTTTTTCCCAAATTTTCTTAAAAAAGTGATAGTGAAAGTGAAATCTAACATTAACGTAGAATCAGTTTTAACGTAATTTAACTTACCTAATTTTCAATTTTTTTACTTTTACCGTAACAGAACTTTTCTTTGAAATCTTACTGTAGTGTGCTACGCCGCACCATGTGCGTGTAAATAAATAATTGATCGAGTGATGTGAGGTGGGGTCATGTGAAGGGTCGGCCTTTTTCCACCCTTTTCCGTGCGTGCCGTTCGTTCCTCCAGGACAGGCTGTGCTGGAGGGCGGCACGCCACATGAGTTGATCGCGTCGGGGTGACGGTCTCCGTTCCGGGGGATTGTCGCTGGGATTGTCATGCGGGCGTCCTTCCCTCATAGTGGCATCGGTGGCCGTCGCGACTGGGAAACAGCATCCCAGTAGACGGGCCGATGAGGGGAGGCCCGTGTGGCAGTCACGGCGGTAGTCGCCTGGGATTGAGACGGACACTCCGGATCGATCACTCCCAGCTTATTATTTCCTTTTGCCGCTGAGGCCGTGGCAATGTAATTGTTAATTTACATTTGCCCTCTAATTTTGCTCTTCATGCGGTTATTCAAGCATGAGAAATATGTCTGAGAATCCCCACGCCGCACCGTGAGCTCTAGCCAGCTACTATACCGCATCAGACCGCTATTCTCATGTCTGTTAACGTAATCCCTTGTGGGATTTCGTTACAAAGTCTAATAGTGTGATATCCGCCCCTGGCCAGGCAGCCATCGTACATCCTTTTTACATATAACAACATCGCGGGATGGGAAAGGGGATGAGAAAGGAATATTAGTGAGGATCGAATCGGCCCGGTAAGAGACACCTAGGTAAGAGACACCTAATAAAGCCGATAGTTAGTGTTTTTATGACAGCACAATGACAACACAAACTGGAGCCGCAAGTTCTTTTTTCTGAAAAGCTGTAAACAACTATTATTATTAACTCCACCATTTTTTCCATCGGCGGTTGTGAGGGGGCGAGATTTCGTTCCATCATCATGTTCCCATGCGGTCACCCAAATTTGTACTAACAGTAGCTAGTGTTGCTTGACGCTGTTGTTGAAGTTGTTGTGTCTCTGCTGTTTCTCGTACTCGCCCTCCCCCCCCCCATCCCTCCCAATATCAAATTATTTATATTGTAAGGAAATTCAATTTGGTTTATTTTTCTTGTAAATGAAAGCACATCACATTTCGTGTTCGATTTAGACTGGACCATGTTATAAGTTCTTGCAGGTCACATTTGAGTTTATTAAAGTCATTGAGAGTTTGAATGCGTGTAAAAATCTTTAAATCATCAGCATATAATAAGTATTCACAAGATAAAATGGTTGACAGATCATTAATAAAAATAAGAAATAAAAGTCGGCCAAGAGTAGAACCTTGAGATACACCAGATTCTGCAACAATTTTTTTTTGGTTTTAAATTTCACTTGTTGAGTACGCGCTGATAGATATGATTCTAACCATTTAAGAATTTGCTTAGAGGGTCCAAACCTCAAACATTTTGTAAGCAAAATAACGTGTGATACAGTATCAAAAGCTTTTTCAAAGTCAGTGTAAACACAATCAACTCTCCTCCCATGTCAACATTAGTAAAAACAAAATTTGTAAAATCTAACAAATTAGTAGTGGTAGAACGTTTAGGAAAAAATCCATGCTGTGATGTACTAATTGAGGTTTTAACTTCATTGAATATAATACCGTAAACCAATTTTTCAAATATTTTACTAAAACTGTTTAAAATAGAAATAGGTCTATAATATTGTATATCACTAGCGCCATGCTTTTTGAAAACTGGTACTAAGTAAGCTCTCTTCCAAATAGAAAGGAATACGCCCACTTTCAATGACAAATTATATAAAAAGGTTAATGGTTTAATTAGCTGAAATTTTAAACGAGAAATGAAATAGTTAGTTAAATTATCGAAACCAGCGCCTTTTTTAATATCAAGTGAGGAGAGAACTTTAAAGACATCATCTTCAGAGATATGATCGACAAAATCATAATACTGATTATTATCACTAAAGTTAGCTTCATATAAAATATCATGTGAGTCATCAACATATACCGATTCAAAATGATCGGCGAATAAGTTACTTATTACACATGATTCAGTAGATTCAATATCACCAAGTTTCATGCACGAAGGATACATTGTTCCAGAAGTAAGTGATTGGGAATAGGTCCAAAGCAATTTCGGGTTCTTCTTTATGTTTCTTTCTATATAATTCAAATAATTTGCATAATATTTACGAGTTTGCTTTTTCACACACTTACGAAGATTGGAAAAAATTACATAGTCATTAAAATTTTTAAATTTGTGATGACGAGTATGGTACTTTTTCTTGATAAAAATTAATTTAATCGAATACCATACCGGTAATTTTGTATTCTTAATAGAGCAATTGTTCCGGGTTATATAACTATATAATATTTCATGCAATTTATCAATCGCTTTATCAACGCTACAATTCAAAAAGATGAAATTCTAGTCAAGTGAATCAAGTTGCTTTTGAATTTTAGTATAATTGAGCATCTTAAGATTAGGTACAACTAATTGCTGGTAAGGACACAATTCAACTCATATGTGCAAGGGAGGGTGGTGACCATCGATTTTAGTTAAGTGATAACTCTTGCTTATATTAATTTTCTTTGAATCGATGTTAGAAAGCACAAGATCAAGAGTCCTATTAAGAGCATTGTTAATATGATTGTGCTGTCTTAGCTCAGTAAGGATCATAGTTTCCAATAAGAGATTAGCACTTCGACCAAAAGAGAGTTTTGTAGAATAAGTAGAATAAATAGAATTTGTAGAATAAATATCTATGCAATTCCAGCTCCAATTAATATTAGCAAAGTTGAAATCCCCCAATACTAGAAATTGATAATCATTGGGAAAATTAAACACCATTTCAGAAAGTTTGTTACAAAATTTTTCATAATGGTCAAATTTACTAGAATTTGAAAGAAAATATACTAGACAAATAACAAGAAATTTTCCATCTTCAGTTTTCACCCTAATCCATATATTTTCAAAAATATCATCAATACCACCCAATTCAGAAACCAAAATAGACTTTTTAATAAGAAAGGCAACACCACCACCATCAACCTTTTCAGTAATATTAAAGTTCCTATCTTAAATATGCGAGTTTTACAACACAATTATTCTTCTGAGACTTACACTCTTTACAATCTCCCAGCACTTTACCCACACATAACTCCACTAATCATATGGAACTATTTACTTTACTTCGTGTTAGCATCGTTCAAGATAGCGGTTGCTTCAGAGCTTTAGTATTTACCGTCAAATTATGACTTATTCCATGAGAGTTCGCAGCATACCGCAAAGTTTTTCCGCGATGTTTTCCGCGAGGTTTTTCCGCGATGTTTTCCGCGACAAGCAGTTTTCAATAAGTCTTGCTCGTGTTTTTCGCGAGGTTATAGGCTTACTTCTGACAAAAATTAATTGTAATCGTTCCGTGGCAAGTTACTATAAACCTTGGCTAACTTTCGTATTTTGTTTAATTATAGAACCTAAATCGTTATCATTCTGAACGTTATTGTATAAGTTTTTACTAGTTTAGTTCAATTTAAAAATATTGTATCTATATAGGATAATTAATTTTTAATTACTTCATATACTAACATATGAGGGATTACTCTGCATAATTTAGATTACCTTTTTTGGATAACTATTTCGGTTAAGTCATCATATATATTCCAGAACTCATTACGGTAGCAGTAGCATACTATATTACTATATTAATAACGGTTGGGATGTTTGTAATTGAAATAGGTGTTCTGGGATTTTGCAAAGGTTCCACATAAATAAAAATGGTGTTGTTTGTAAAAATATTGTAAACAGCAGGGTTACTCTCGCAATTTGGGCAATTCGAAGTATCAGTTTTCTCCAAGCAATTGGCTAAGTTTTGAATTCCTAAATCTTCTAACTTAATATGGTCAATTGTTAAATAATTTAGAAGATCAATTACAGTATTGTTGCAAGAATCACAACTTTTGACACTTTGTGCACTATAAAAATTAAGCGATTTCAACACGAAATTTAAAACCGTAGTAATATATAAGTGCAGTCTCGTTGTAAGCCATTAAGTACTGTTAAGCTTGAAAATCGATAATTTTTTGCTAACTCAATTTGTTTAGCACGTAAGCTTTTAATTAATTTAGAAAAATCTGTTTCCACCGATACTTCGAAGTCATCTAAATTTTAAATACAGTACGTAATGGCTTTAAAGTTGTGGCTTTGTTAAATACTATTTTGTTTCTTATTTTTGCAATCATTTTCAAAAAGTTTAGCTTAACAATTTCTTTTGTTTGATATGGCTGTTTGTAATAACGCACATCGCGCTTCGGCAGGCGTCATCGATTTAAATGATTTTATCATATCTAAGTCAAATGAACTCCTTTTTGGCGTAGATGGTGAAAGATAAGATGGGGTTTTTTTTGCCCAACCTTCTTCAGTAGCAAGAAGTAACGCTAAAGATTGTTCTTCTTCCATTGCTTCAATTTTTTTATAACTTTTGCTGGTAATATGACTTTTAGGAATGCCTAGATTATACCTGTTATACACATAAATGTTTCGCCTGTTCATCTCTTTTATATATAGTAAATCGCAGCGATTTGGTAGGTAAGTTACTTAATACCAAATTTTGTCTGGTTCAGCGTTTTATGGTTGAGAAATAGTTTTCAACGTGACTATTGCTTAGTCTATTTCTATTATTAACACGAGACCAAAACGGAACGTTCGTAATATATTTTTTTAAAAGAACCTCCAATAATTTAGGATTATAAAAGCTATTTATCGATGTTTCTAATTTGGGCTCATTCTCTTCATCTATTTCATCCGAAATGTTTTTAAATTCTTGATAATACGGACTCTGTACATATAATGGTTTGTTGAGCTGGCGCATTTCGTGTTCAAAAAAGTCATTTTTATTAGATTCATTCTGTTTAGCTAACGATTCCCTAAATTCGGCAGTTACATTCGGTTCTGCATTTTTAATAATTGCGTCTAAAGAACTTAAAGTTTGAGATGTCAAATACTTTGATTTTAAATTATAGTAAAATCTTTCCAAATATTTTTAATCACTTGATAATTTTCAATCAAAAATAGCGCCGCAAATATCTCTTTCAATCGTTTGACATTTTTGTCACGTTTATTAAATGATTTATTAAAATCATTCGCAATATTGTGCATTAAATGTGAAACACATAAATGCAATTTCACTAACTCAACTGATTTGGAAGATTTTGTGATATGGTTATGTGAAATGGTTAGGTACGTTACAATATCCATTTTGTTATAAACCTCTAATACTGAATTAATTTCAGCAAAACTTCCATCCGTAACAATAGTATCAAATACTGGCCAATATTTTAATTGTTCTATTTCAATACGATACGATCTAAGCCACCCACCAATAGTATCTCTATTATGGTTTGAACTTATCATGTCTGTTAATGGGAATGGGTCAACAGGATCGAATTTATTGACACTAATTGGTAGTATTAATGCATAGTAGAAATTATTTGGATAGTTGGGCCTTGGAGATCTGATCAAACCACCTGTTGCATAAGCTACTAATTTGTTTGATGGCGTCCTTTTCAATGAACTCCGTAGCATATTAAATTGGGTTTTGTTGTATGAAATAACACAAAAAGGCTTAGTTGAATATTTTTGGATAAGATCTGGATTTAATAACATTTCTTTCTCTAAATCCAAAATATCATCATAGTCGTTATCTTGGTCTTTCAACATGTCCGAACGGGCTTTTCTTAAAACTCCCATAGATTTAACATCAGTGATTTTAAACTTCTCTAAAAATGATTGGTTTTCGTTGCTTACCATATCCTTAAACATTGATTCTACTCGCTGCTTCGACAATTGAATTTTTTTTCTTCTCGTTTCGAGCCTCTTAATTGTCTTGTTTTTATACATGTATGGTTTATATTTTGGCATGTACTATATATTTTAAATGTCCCAATCTTTAAATTCTCGTTAACTAATTTAAATCTTCGACAACCAGAATGACCACAATAGGCCCTTATACAGGCACTATTTTTAAGGCTATCGTAAGATTTAATGTTAACTTGACAACCAGTTTTTGTTGTCAATAAATCAGATATTAAATTCGGGTTGGTTTTGGGATCTAGTTTACGCGACTTTGTACAATATACATCAAAATAATTAGTAACAAATATTTCACCAATGCGTATTTGAAATTCATTTAATTTATAGATTGTATGTTTTTTATGCCAAACGACAGGTTTCTTGCTTTTTGGCTCAAAAGTGTTTTCATCATCAGTATCTGAATTATTAAAATCATTTAGGGTAGCGTTTGTGTTATTTAGCATGGTAACGCCCTCCTCTTCTACTTCTACGTCTTTTTTAACGGTTTCATTACAAAAAATTGACTGTTGAACTTTATCATTAAACCCCTTTATAAAATTATGGTTTTTAACAAATGGATTAAACATATTCTATTTGTATTGGTACATTTTAAACCTTAAATAGAAGCCCAGATCTTAAAAAAGGTAGAATTTTTATCTGTACTTCGCATTTTAAATTCTCAAGGTCGCTAGTAAATTTCAAAATAGTATCCTGAAGCACAGAATAATTTGCTTCTTCAAAAGAAAACTTTTTGAATCTCATTTTTAAAATAGGTTTTAAAATTTAATACACAAAATAAATTAATGTCGTAATACAAATTACGTTATGTATTAAAATAAAAATCATAGCCTACTTTGAGGAACTTGCCACTGAAGGAATTTGATAATTTTTTGCATAAAGTTAGTCTATAGTATGCCAATTTCAAAACACTGTAGCCTCAATCCGAGCGATTTTTAGTATCGCCGAACCAGACGAATATGTGAAGTTACAGTATCAACATTGCGTAAATAATTCAGCCTTTGAGGATATTTGGCAAACTTGCCACGGATGGAATTTGATAATTTTTTGCATAAAGTTAGCCTATAGTATGCCAATCTCAAAACACTGTAGCCTTCAGATAAATACCAGATAAATATAAATTTGCTTTAATTAAAAAACATATGTATAACGATTACAAAATAAGTCTTTAGCAACTTACTTTAATGATTTTTATTTTGTGTATTTATTCGTGTTTAATGTCATTTAATTTTTTTAATTATCAAAAAAAAATCTCTGAATTGGTTACCATATATTTTTTTTCTGGATGAAAATTTCTGGCTAACTTTCCGTCTCATACGTGAAATAGCCTTATAATTTAGCAAAGACACACGTAGTTTGAAAACGCCTTTTCGGGATAGAAATTTCTGGCTAACTTCACATACGTAAATTTTTCTTGATATTTAGTAAACGTTTCCAAGAGTCAATGATTACATTTAATTTAGATTGCATTGAAGAAATACCAACTTTCGGAATGTCAATATAGCTAATTGTTGTTGTCTGACAAGAGTAACTCCATTATTTCTACATATTCAATTTTTGGCCATAAGTACCCTTAGGTTATCCTTGTCAGCTTTCAGCACATACAATTCGGAGTGCTCATTCAAAAATTTCTTTGCATTTTGAGCCCATCGAATGTGTTGGATTCCTTCAATACTCACAAATGTTTTGCTCAAATAATTGTTGGTTTTAAAATTCGTCAACATATTTACTAATTTATTTCTAATCGTATTATGAGCTGCCTCATCTAGTCCTGAAATAACACTCTCCACATCCGCTATAATTTTGTGATAAGGAACAAATTCTTTATTAAAAGGTAAACAAAACTTATTACCTAACTTTAAAATTTTTATGATATAATACTATAACGAACGAGCCCCTACCGTGTAACTGACATTTATTAATTTGTATCAACATTTTGTTAATTGCATTTTTTTTACTTCTCCTTCTATATGTAAACTCTTTTAATCATCATAACTATATTATCTCAAAATTTGCAGTTTATAAATAGTGAAAAAAATAATCCACGCCTGGTTGTGGAAAGCTACAATTTATTAGAAATATTTTGACTACAAACATAAAATTTATTGGCGATGGGTACAATACAAAGCTTTATGTTGTAAAGCTAGAATTCATACCATTGATTAAGTGGTTTCAAAACAAATATGCACTCATACCATGCTGCAGATGCTGCTAAAAATATTGCAGATTGTATTATCGAAAATATTTAAAAAGCTGTCCTTCAAACTACGCAAAGTCCACATGAACTGGCAACTTCTGTTTATAATGAAGCTCCTTTGTCAGTGGCGGCAAAACTCCCAAAAAACAGTTCTCTCAAACGAACAATAAAACGAATTCGGCAAATTGATTCAAACTTTCCTAATGAAACCCCAGATTCCAGGGAAAATCTAAAGATTTACTAACAATTTAAAGTGACAAAATAAAGTAGATGAGTTCCTTTATTTGACTCCGGAAATATTTAAATTTTATTACTTCCTTCGCAATATCCAGACTATTATTTGGATGGAAATTTCAAGACTTTTCCCCAAGTCTGTTTGGTCTGTTTTACACTGTTCATATTATAAAAAGTAACAAAAACCTTTCCTATAATTTGTACCCTAATACCTAACAAAACTCAATATACCTATTTAAAAACTTCTTGAAAATATTAAAGGGTTGGAGCTTAATTTAAATCCAAAGAGTTTACTAACAGACCTAGAGCGTGCTGCAATCAATTCCTAAAATACCATTATGATTTAGATACCGATTTTTCCAAAAAAAAGAATGGAAAAAGAATGAAACGTAGAAGAAACTTTTATTGAATTAGCATCACAAATGCCAGATATTTGCGAAATTTTTCTTAATTATTTCGGAAAGGAGTTTGTGGGTTATGCAGACGTTCGGGGAATAAGAAAACCTGGAATATTTCCAATAAATATGTGGAGTATTTATAATAATTTGGGTTTGCCAAAAACAAATAACCATGTTGAAGATTGGCATCGGGGATTTGCGAAACTAGTCCATGAGCATGATCCATCGATATGTAAGTTTTTAAATTTTTTAAAGCTCGAACAGAGTAAAAACGAATTACTCGCTTGCGAACGGAGCAAAAACGAAAGCTCGAACAGAGTAAAAACGAATTGCTGCTAGGGTCAACGTGAGTTATATTTTGTATAACAAAATGTTGAGTAGTCATAGGAATATTATTCAGGCGTATTCAGTTGGACTGAAGAGTACAACTCTTCACTTCAGCTAATTGAGTTACTCTTCACTTAATTGAGCTACTGAAGAGAAGAGACTGTTCGATTGGTATTCTTCACTTCAGATAAATGTCAAAAAATGAGTCATTTTTAAATTGGCTTGTGTTGAAGAAGTGTCACACAATTTTGAACCGAATAAAATATTTTAAATATTTACTCGCATAATGGAAAATTCTGCTGAAAAAAACAGATTATTAAGTGAAGTTTTAATGCTAATTTGTAAATTGTATATTATTATATTTTGTTCCTATTATAATAGAATTTGTCTAATTCAGGTTCTACAAGATACCAGTTACTGGAAACTTACGGGAGCTTCATCGTCCAGCTCTAGTGATAGTGAAGAAGAAATTACACCACTTCACAGGGTGATAGATTATTATGAAAAACCGTACAGGCATATACTGATGACGAATTTAAATCAAATTTTCGTTTAGAAAAATCTTCATTTAATAATCTAATGGGTAAGACTTGTTTGTTAAGGCATTCCATAGAAACGTAACTTTGTATATTTTTATTTTGTATATAGAGTTTTTGCTGTCAATATTAATTCAAATTGATACAACACACACTGGAGGAAGGCAGGCGATTCCCGCTGAAAAAAGGTCCTAATGACTATTTATTATTTGTCTAATCAGGATAGTTTTAGGCAGGTTGCAAATTTATTTAATGTGTCCGATAGTACAGCTCATACAATTATAAGTAATATTAACGATTTATTATATAGTCATTCACCGAAATTTATTAAATGGCTAACAGAAGAGCAAGCCAATGTCAACGAGCATGTTTTTTTTAATAAAGAGGGCTTACGGAACGTTTTGGGGTGCATTGATGGATCCCACATTACGATACCTAACGTCGGAAAGGATAACGACTATACTAATAGAAAAGGATATTCCAGTATACTACTGCAAGGCGTTGTAAATTACAATATGGAATTTATTGGTGCTTACTGTGGCGAGCCGGGGTCAATGCATGACTCAAGATTATTGAGAAAGTCTGGCTTATACCAGGCTGTTCGAGAAAATGCTTCCTGCATGTACGGATATTTTCTGCTCGGTGAATCGGCATATATGTGCCAGGATTGGCTAGTACCGCCTTTCAAAGGCAATGGCGCTTTAACATCAGAACAACTTCGGTTCAATTATATCCATTCATCACTAAGAGTAAAAGTGGAAAACGCGTTTGGCATGCTAAAGGGAAGGTTTCGCAGATTACGAGAATTCCAGAATGAAAGCCGATCATTTATAATAAATGCCACAGTGAGCGCAATTGTCCTCCATAATATATGTATGGCGACACACGACGAAATCGAGTT
Source organism: Tipula vernalis (assembly GCA_958295665.1). Lineage (NCBI taxonomy): Eukaryota > Metazoa > Arthropoda > Insecta > Diptera > Tipulidae > Tipula > Tipula vernalis. The sequence continues at coordinate 241,578,508 of OY282559.1, read as the reverse complement.
TCCAAATGAGAACGAAAATCAGGCGCACCATATTGAAACTGCTGAAGATACCTCTACAGCAACAAATAGAAGGCTGCAAGCTTTTTTTCAACTTTTCCCAAACAGTAATTAACTCGATTAATACTATTTAAAATGAATGTTTATTGATCCAAATACATAAAATTTTTAAATAAAACTTGGTTTCAAATATACTATTTCAATAAAATTTTAAAAACTAGAAACCACCTTTAAACTAGTTAACACTAAACTAGTTAATACTTAAAATTATATTTTATTAACCAACTCCTTCATAATTTCAACTTTTTGTCTTTCAATATTAATAATTTCCTCCTCCCTCTTCTCCTTCTTTTCCAGACGTTCGATTTTCAATTTATAACATTGATCTTTCGCACTTAGTCGCTTTCTTTTTGTGGTTTTTTAGGGGTGGGTTCCGAATTTTCCGCTAAATTTATATCTGGAATCGTTTCGACTGAAGGTGTGGAGAGACCAATGGACACACTTCTCCCACTGTCACGGTTACTGTCCTTTTGCCGTAATATTTCATCCATTGGGTTGAAAAATTCAAAACGAATTAGCCCACGTCCCGATTTATGTTTATTATCTTTTACCGCTTTGTACGTGCGTTGCAAATTGTTCCATTTATTTGAGCACTCCGTAGTTGATTTCTGAAAATACCAAAATTTATAATTATGTTATTTTATACTTAAAAATTAAAATCATTTTTACTCACCATCACATTAAACGCCTGTATTTGAGTAGATATCATGGCCCAGGCATGCTTCCGCTGTTTCACATTATTGGAAGTTTCCTTAAATTCATCGTATGTCGCAATGAGCTGTAACGTTTCATTTTTGGTCCAAGTGGAAGATTTTGCTGTAAAAATTATCTGCCTATGATCCGGAATAATCTAATATGCATTTCATATCTAAATATATATAAGATAAATAAAAGCAAATTTACCTGGGACATCTGCATTTGATAGATCGGTTTCTCCTCCGACGTACTCAATTAAATTATCATAATCATCAAAATTATTATTATTATTATCCATTTTAGAAAAAATATTATAGATTTATTATTAATAATTATTTTTTGAGTTCGCAAATTCACAACCAAAAAAAGTCGCACAAATCACAACACGAAAATAAAAACAAACGAAAACAAAGAAATTCAAAAAAGAAAAACAAAAAACTCATCTGAAGTAACTAACGAGCAAAATATCTCTTCAGTTAATTCAGTTGCTCAATTTTTAACTGAAGTGAAGAATTGTCAATCGAACAGTCTCTTCACTTCTGTTACTTCAGATACAGCTACTACTTCACTTAATTCACACCAATCGAATACGCTTTTCCTAGCCAAATTGAATAAAAAACTATATTCAATTGTCCAATAAGTAGTTAAATTAAAGTACACCATGACAATTTAAAGAACGGTCACTATGATAAACTGTATTTCAAAATTCAATGCTACTACGTGAAAATACAAAATGGAACTATTTCTTATTAATTTACGAAACTATTTCAACAAAAGTAGATAAAACATTGTAAGCCACTCGGGAGCAAAGAGGTATTATCCACTCGGAATAATGTCCCACTCAGCTATCGCCTCGTGGGACAAACTTATCCGTCATGGTAATATCTCGTTTTGCTCACTAGTACCATAAATAATCCATAAATAACTATTATGTGGAAATAAATCATTTATAAAAATTATATTGTTGATAATTTTCTTGCTCTTATTATTTGTATTTTTGCTGAGTGAGTGTTTTTTTTTTGTTTTAGTTATATAATTCGTTCGAATAATTCTTAAAAATTATATTGTTAATAACAAATTAAAATGTTTAAATAAATAACATCATAATTATTCTTGTTAAGAATAAGTAATCAATTCAAAAAAATAAAACGGTCTTAATGAATTTTTCGGTGAATTATTTTTCGATGAATTGTTGTTGCGACGAATTGTGATTTCGTAAAATTGTTGTTCGTTGAATTGTTGTTCTATGAATTGTGTTTATATGAATTGTTTTTAAACGAATTGTTTTTCTATGAATTTTCGGGGAATCGCCAAAAATATTTTTAATTTTGCTTAATTTACTATTTCTTTTTGATTTTTCTTCAATAATTAAATTAACTGTTACTTTTCCTTGAATTAAAATTTAAAAAATATTTTGATTGGAATGTAAAGCAGAAAAATTACTCTAATTTATTTAAAATGTTTAACTTTGAAAAATTTATTATTTATATCAATTTTAAAGTAGTATGTGCGACGTTGCATTAAAAATTTGACTTGCACAAATTTATTTGAATATGTCTGTATATACATACATACATACTCATATATTACTATATGAATTTTTCACGAACAATTTAATTTTGATGTAAAATAGTTTTTTCATCATTACATTCGTTCATATTCATAATTTTTTATTCATTTTCAAACCAGGAAATACGATATCATATCGTAATGAAAAAAAAAAAAATTCTTTCTGTTCGAAATAAAAATTTCAATTATTTATGATGATTTTGTAATTTATCAGACAAACGTGAAAAATGATAATCCGAAAAAATATTATTTTTCTTTTTTATTTTCCGTATTTAAAAAGAATAATAATAAAACAAAAATTAAAATCATGATTTATAATTTAAAAACCGAAAAATGATAAATTTCGGTTGGTTTGGTGTGTTGAGCAGCCGCGCGCGATTTTCCAAAAAAAAAAACTTATATCTATATATAAAATACCTTTTCAATAATACTCTTCGTTCGTGCATGAGTATACATTGCCGCGAGTTTTAATGTATTAAAGTTGAGAGGTGGTGGCAAACAAATTAAAGGTGATAAATGGTGATATGAATAAATAAAATAAAAATATTAGCTTTTTGTATTGCGTTATGAATGAAAATGGGAAAATATTTATATTTTTTTTTGGTTATGGTAAGGAGGGTTGGAGAAAATTTATGGTCTTACGCACATGTTTATATTTAACATGGGTTATATTTACTATCATAATATCATGTGATACAATCACTAGTATGAAATTAGTGCCTAAAAGTAGAACTATAAATTAGTAACACAAAATTAAATCTAAAATGTATTAGGTAATTTATTTCACTCATATACATTCACACACAAACACACATTTATTTATACATAGGAACGTTCCACTCAGTTAACATTTTGACAATAATTTGACATCCTGGAAAAAAGGAAATTTGTTGTTTTTTTATCTTTCCACAAAACAATGAAAATAAATAGCGTACCACTATGTTCGTTTACATAATCCATCCATTTAGTTGAACAGAGACTATGTGTACTACTATAGTACATATAAACCCATAAGTACATAATCACATATGTGACATACATATGTCCTCTATAATTTTGGTTTGTTGGTGTTTGTATGATTATTAATGTTGATAAAACATTTTTTTTTTGTGTTCGTTACATTTAGAATTTTAAATGTTCAAACCATGTTTAGCATTGCGGTTAATGTATCTTTATAATGTTAAATATAGCTAAAAAAATGTTTAAATGATACCACTGCTACAAACTAAAATGAAAGGACGATTCTGTTTGGTGTACGTATATTTTAAAAATTTATGAAACTTTGTAATTTCCTATATTAGTGATTATTTAGAGAGGCAGGATCATATTCACTACACTATCATGTTCAAATTATTCAGAAGGATTTAATTGGATGTGAAGGTTAATAGCTCGTGTATGGTTAACCTGTACGATTTGATACTGTTACAGAAAAATTATATACTTAGAATTAAGTTGTTATAATTACTGATTGACATTTTCAGATATTAATTGTAACCGAAATCATTGTTCAAAATAAGAGAACTCAAGTAATTGGTTTTTCTTTATACAATATTTGGTTACTTACTTCGTATAGATTTGTTCACATGCTGTTTAACTAGCTTCATTTTCGCTGCCCATGTCACCAAAATGTGGTGGTGATAGATAAATGAACTGCCAGTATATACCATAGTTTGACAAACACAATTGAATTTTTATGTTAGATACAGTAGATATTTTGTTGGCGGTACCAAAGATGAGTGAAGCGTTTTAGGGCAGGGAAGAATTCTAATGTTGTTAGGTCACAGTTCAAATCATCTTTTTTTATTTTTTTTATTTACAATCACTTTATTAATCATCATAATATAATGATATAGGTTAGGTTAGGTTTGGGTGGCAGTCCACTACGACCAGGCATAGACACAAACCGTAGCCATACCACCAATAATTGTTTCCTCCAACTCATCGTAAGCATTCTGAGCTGTTAACAAAGCGCTGGATACTCCTGACATCCTTCCTACGTTTCTCCCGTCCGTCAGGTCCTTGAAGAGGGGTGCCCTTAGAAACTGTAGTCTGTTTCGTGCCATCACTCCAACAGCCACATTGATCTGACTTCACTGAAGTGAGATGAGCTGTTTGGATCTTGCCAAGTCCAACTTTGCCCAGACCTGCCGAGTTATTACGCAAAAGGTGATACTCGACCATCTGTCATTCGTCAGCTTGCTAGCTTCTTCCTGAAGCAGCAGTTTGCATACCCCAAGAGACGTTTCAATATTCTTTCTGCTTTCTGAGAAGTGGTCCGTTGTATCCATAAAATGATATAACAATCAAAGCAATTATAAACAAATAATAATTACACCTATAAAAACAGGTAAATAGTTTCAAATAGAAAACGGAAAACTGATACCTGTGAAATACACCAAGGTCCCGCTTTGCGTCCCTGTTCGGTTCCACACGGAGAGACGCAAACTGAATTTCGACGCATATCGAACAATTTAAAATATTTGTGGCCGAAAAGTATTGCGGAAGATTAATCCACATAGAATTTAAAATAAAACAAGTATGTATGATAAATAATATCACTTTATTAATAATAATTTGTTAATTAATTTAACGTTTTTTTTAGCCGACGCAAGAGCGAATAGACGCACATAGAATAGACGCATAGTGAGACTCTGGTGTACTTCCAAAAAAAAAAAATCTAAATTTTCAGTATATACGTACGTGTAGCATTAGTGTAAGCGCCAAAGTTTTAGTTTTGAAATGTAGAATTTGAAAATATCGTAAATATAACAATATACACGGCACTTATATCTATAGTGATTATAGGGAAAATAAACAGTGAATGATCATATTGAAATACATACAGTATGAATAAAATTCAATAGTGATTAGTGATTAGTAAATTTTGTGAGAAAATATTAACAAACTATCATTAGTAAAAACCAATAAACAATTAAAAACTAATTAGAGTACAAGCGACACAGTAAAACGAAGATTTCCAACCCAAGTCGGAAAATAAGAATCCAAAAGGCAATGATAACAACAGTAAGCACATACGTTATTGCTTTAACCAGTTAAATCAAGCTAACAGAAGGGACGTAATGGCAGACGAAAATGAAACCGAAAATCAAAACCACGGTTACCCAACCACGGGAAAAATTAAAATTATCGGAAGATACAACAATAAATCCAAACATGTCACTAAGACTACAAAAATCACCAAATCTTATAAAATAACGGAACAGCGTTCCCAGAAGAAAATAAAAAGATTACAAGCGGAAAATTGAAATCTACGACATGGGCTAAATAAAATGGAAAAATAATGAAAACACATGGATACTAAACAAATACAATTAACACGGAAATGGAAAAGATTTTTAATGAAAATCGGTTCGGAAATATAATGGACATTGAAGAATTGTCAGAAATTGAATAAACAATCGAACCCAGAGGTTCAAGCAAAGTGGCCAAATCAATCCAAGTCACACAACCACCAACAATGAATGATATTCAAAATAGTTACGAAGTGAGTGTTGATAATGAAAACGTACACTGCAGTGAAGAACAAGCTGCAATGGCAAAATAATTGGGCAAATCTTCACCATTACACATTAATAACCAGGACGTAAAGAAAACTTAAAGGCAGGTTAAAGAGCTACAAGTGGATAATTTTGAAATACGGCGAGTGAGTAGTGATAAACACTCAGTAATGATGAAAAACATGGCAGACTCCATAAAACTCAACAATTTATTTAAAGAAGTTGATACACAATACTTCACGTTTACTCTCAAAGATCTTAAACCAAAATCAATGGTGTTGAAAGGTTTTTCGAAGGAGGAAGACGTCGAGGAATTAAAAAAAGAACCAGAAGGATTCGAATGGATTCAGACATTAAAAATTATTCAATTAAAAACAAGAAACTCTATTTTGAAGAATCGTAAATTTCCATTCTACATAATCTAATTTGTACCTAACACAAATATGACGAACATATTACAAATAAAAAATCTCAACTGCCAAAGAATAACATGGGAAACTATTAAAAAAACCAGACGAAATAATACAATGCCATAAATGCCAAAGATTTGGTCACGCGGCCGCCAATTGCCATCTACCATATAGATACATATGTTAAATGCTCGGAGCAGCATCGACATGGAGAATGCTTTATTGTATCCAAAATAAAAATTCAAGATATTTACTAAAGAAACTGTGAAAAATCAAGCCATCTAGCATCTTACAATGGGCACCCACATACACTAACAAATGTTGGAAAAACTGCGGCAAAAAATAAATGAAAATAAAAGAAATACGACGAGAACATTCCAGACAATACCAGTAAATAAAGAAAATGGAACATGTGCGGATATAGTAAAAACCAAAAACAATGACCCAATGTCGGTTCGAACGCTTTCAATAAAAATTGACAAAATGGCCGAAACAATAAAACAACAGGGAAACCAAATACTGGCTCAGTTGCTTAGCGTTATAAATTCACTGTGAATTATGTCAAAATAATGTCATTGAATGTAAATTCTATTGTCAGTATCACAAGACGTCTAAATTTATTAAAATTTTTAGAAAAGCACAATCCAGATAAGATGACGCTCTGTGAAACTAAACTAAGCTCTCGACATCATATCGAATTTAAAGATTATAAGACAAGACCGACCGAACTCAAATGGTGGCGGAACAGCAATTTTAATCAAACGTGAAATACAGTTTCAACATATGAAAATAAGCAAATTGCAAAATTTTGTTCAGGTCGAAAACACAGTAATAAGAATCAAACTTAGGAATAACACTTATACGTATATACATATTTGCCAAAAATATAAAGCACCCCTATCTATTAACATTATATATTAATATTATGTCTTTCTAAACAATGGGTGTTAACGAACGAGTCATCCCACCGAATGCGACCCTTAATTATTGAAAATCACCAATTTTTGTTTTGTTTTAGGTTCTTAACAAGAAGTTGTAGCGTCGTAAAATTTTTTTATTTTAGTTTTGTATTTGATCGTGTGCAGTCTTCACATAAAGTGTTTTAAATCAAAAAGAGTTTTCGTAAGTTTTTTGAGAAAAAAAGTGTGTTTGTGATAATTATGCCTAAAGCGTGCCAACTCAGTGAAGGAATAAGGGCACAAATTGTGTTGTTGGATTCCCAGGGTGTAAGCCAAATTAAAATATCCCAAAAATTAAAATGCTCTCGTGGAGCAGTTCAATCTACATTGAAAAGGGTTAAAGAGACCGGGGACTATGCCTATAAACTACGCTCAGGCAGAAATCGTATCACTTCGGTAAGAGACGATCGAAAAATTGTGCGAAAATCTCTGAAAAACCGAAGAAAAACATCTGCTGAGATAGCTGCAGAGCTTTTAACAGAACAAGAAGTTCACATTTCGGCACGGACAGTTAGAAGAAGGCTCCTGCAAGCTGGATTGAAAGGTTGTAAAGCAAGAAAAAAACCTTTGCTCTCATTTACCAACATAAAAAGTCGCTTGAGATGGGCTCGAGAACACAAACATTGGAATGACGTGGATTGGGCGAGAGTTGTTTGGTCAGATGAATCTACTTTTGAGGTAAATATAAAAAATAAATATTAAAAAATAATTAGTAAAAAAAAAAAATAAAAAATTGTGCTATGTATTTTAAAAGAATTAATAGAGAAATTTATGTTAAATTTGATGGAATTCTTATAGATTTTTGGAACTCCTGGCGCAACCATCGTAAGAAGAAGAGTCGGGGAAGCATACAATCATGATTGTATAGTGCCTACCGTAAAGCATGGAGGGGGTAAACTGATGGTGTGGGGTTGTATGGCATCATCAGGGGTGGGAAAACTGTTGTTTTGTGAGGGTCCGATGAACAGTACCAACTATGATACCGTCCTCGAGGCTGCATTGAATGCCTCAATTCGGCAAATCTTTGGGGAAACGGATAGTTCTTCGATAATTTATCAACAGGATAATGCCCCCTGTCATACTTCCCGCCTTACGATGAGTTGGTTTCGAAAAAAACAAATTCGAGTCATGGACTGGCCCGCCCAGTCACCAGACCTAAATCCCATTGAAAATTTGTGGTCAATTTAAAAAAAAAAATCAAGGATCGCAGTATGACTTCAAAGGAAGACCTCAAACGTGCGCTGACAGAGGAATGGAAAAATAAATCGAGAAATACCTGCGAAAAATTAGTACGGTCGATGAATAAAAGAGTCCTGGCTGTCATCAAAGCCAAAGGAGGACCTACAAAATACTAAAATTAATAAAATATAAAAAGTATTACCTAAAAATATTGAGTTTTAATTTTTGTCTTCATTCGTTTTGTAGATACTGCAATTTGGGAGGGGTGCTTTATAATTTTGGCCAAGGCTGTATTCCAAAAAATAAATAGGTAAATAGTTTCAAATAGAAAACTTAAAACTGATACCTGTGAAATACTTCCAAAAAAAAAAAATCTAAATTTTCAGTATATACATACGTATATTAGTGTAAGCGCCAAAGTTTTAGTTTTGACAAAATTCATTTTGAAGAAACCATCAAATATTATTGTTATAACTAAATTCCGATATTATCCAAATCGATAAAATTTGTAAAGCTTTACATTTGCGCGTTTCTTTTTCCTTCCTACGAAACCCAAAACACACCGACTAAACGGCGCAGTGATTAAAGCTGCATTGAATAATGATTCAAAATGTAGAATTTGAAAATATCGTAAATATAACAATATACACGGCACTTATATCTATAGTGATTATAGGGAAAATAAACAGTGAATGATCATATTGAAATACGTACAGTATGAATAAAATTTAATAGTGATTAGTGATTAGTGAATTTTGTGCGAAAATATTAATAAACTATCATTAATAAAAACCAATAAACAATTAAAAACTAATTAGAGTACAAGCGACACAGTAAAACCAAGATTTCCAACCATTGGGTCGGAAAATAAGAATCCGAAAGGCAATGATAACAACAGTAAGCACATATGTAGGTTATTGCTTTAATCAGTTAAATCAAGCTAACAGAAGGGACGTAATGGCAGACGAAAATGAAACCGAAAATCAAAACCACGGTTACCCAACAACGGGAAAAATTAAAATTATCGGAACATACAACAATAAATCCAAAAATGTCACGAAGACTACAAAAATCACCAAATCTTATAAAATAATGGAACAGCGTTCCAAGAAGAAAATAAAAAGATTACAAGCGGATAATTGAAATCTACGACATGGGCTAAATAAAATGGAAAAAATAATGAAAACACATGGATACTAAACAAATACAATTAACACGGAAATGGAAGAGATTTTTAATGAAAATCGGTTCGGAAATATAATGCAGGAAATTTAATAATAAAATAATAATTTACGAAATAACGTAACATTTATAATACCTACATATTTTATAAATCTATTACATTTATTGGAGTGTTAAGAAAATTGTTTCAAACAATGAGAACTACTTCAAGTTTATAAAATAATTTCAATTGACAATAAAATCTCAACTTGGCCAATCAACTCAACTTGAATTGGCAGGAAGAATCAAAAAAGATCGAGTAATGAAGTAAAACCTCATAACCCCAACTGAAATATCAAGGATAACGATTATATTATGCTTGATTGGGATGAATTTGAAACGGAATGTGAAGAAAGTTTAAATGAGTTTGAGGAGGAAAAAGACGATGTTCGGGATGAGGAGGAGGAGAATGTGGACGATTTGATAGATAAAGATTTTAATTGATAATTACATTTATTTTGGTGCTGTTTCGGTAAAATTGTAAATGGTCAATTTTATATGGTGGATTTAAATCACAATAATCGCGTACTACGAAACTAAAACAGAGTAAAATCTAAACCAATAAAAGCGAATCATGTGCAACTGTCATTTGGTGAAAATGCAGAAGAACAAATACAAATCGGTAAATCACAAAGAAGATTCTGATCGAGTACGTGCGGTGTGGATATTTTTCAAAGGATATTTAACTGAAAAAGGTAAGAATTAATATTTAAATATAATTCCCAGTCCATAATCATAATATTTTTTATGCAAATTTTCCTTTGTGCTTAACGTTATTTCTATTTTTTGTTTTCGGGGATAATAATTGGAAAATTGATTAATCTACAGTTGCAGGTGAGTCAATTATTCTGTAGTAATAAAGTTTTATAAGCAAATTTCGTTTAGTGGTATATTTAAATTAATTTTTTTTAAATCAATTGTCATTTTAATATTTTATATAATTTCGTCGAAATCTATAGCTTAAGCCCGCGGAGTATTGTTTGTTTTTCTGCATAATTTTGTGATAAAATCCTTGTCGATACCCTAGTGCTGTATTGTGATATTTTTTATTAGAACAGTGATATTAATCTGTGATATTAGAGTAGAATAAGTTAAATCGTTCCTTTCAAAGCACACTTGGGTGACGGGGTACTCTGGTTCCGTTGTTTTTATTTATTTATTTTTTTTTTTACAATTTTAACCAGGCAAGTACATATGTCTCTTTATTGCTGTGTGCCAGAATTAATCCTGAAACTAACGAAAATGAAAATTCCCCATATTTTCATTTCCTTACTTTGAGGAAATGAAGTCTAAGTGGGTCGATGCTATTGGTCGTGCAAGTTGGAAACTATCCAAATATTCACGCATATGTGTTAGGCATTTTAAAGAGGAAGATTTTGAGGTACGATCAAATATTAAATCCAAAAGAAATCGATTAAGTGATAATGCTGCGGTCCCATCTCTTTTTTTATCACAATTTCAACCATTTTTGCCTCTTCAATTTGAACAAACTGAACAAATTGAACCGACTTTCACACCACCGAACTACATTGGAAGTTTTGAAATTTTTGTTAACAACTTCGGGGAAAGATTAAATATTTCCCATTATTTAACATATCTAAATTCTGAAAAGGTGGTTTTTTATAAACTTAAGAACTCAAATGATGTTGGGTGCAATATTTCGACGCGGATATGCTTCAACAATAATCTTAACGTTAAGATTATCGTTAATAATACACAAATATTCAGCGCGGATTTAGATTTGCTCCCCCGTAACATGAAAATATCGAAAAGGTCTCAACTTTTTTATATATTATCAAAATACCGCGAAAATTCTAGTGAAATTATGGAAAATCGCGAATACTTGTTAAGTTGTGCTTTGCATTTCTTAATAATGGCTCGAGATACCGACGAAGACGACCCCATGTCGGCAAACTATGTAGATATAATTATTAATCAGGTTGAAATGTTAAATAGTTAAATATGGTAAATTAACTACTATTAATTTCAATGCCCTAAGACATACCACTCAAACTATTTAAGAATTTATTAAATTTTGAGTTTTTAACATTAACGTAGAATATATTTTACTCGGAAAGTTGCAAACCGATGTTCATTAGCTGGTTGTAACTACAGAGTATCCTACACAGAAGTCATCGAGAGCGAAAAAAAATTAGGATACATAATATTTTTGGGCATCACCAAAAGATAACTAAAAAGATTATAAGAAAATGTTACAACCAACTAATGAAAATTCATTATATGAAGAGGTTACTGATTTAGCGTAATTTTAGACGATAAGCATAGCTGGAAATAGCAGACTTTAGTGTAATTTTAGACGATAAGCATATCTGGAAAAAGTAGAACTTGACGATGATGCTAAACTGTATGTAAGTGGTTACGCAGCGCACAAAGCGTTAAATTATTTGAAATGCAAAGCTTGTCAATTTCTATTTTTGCAAGATATAGGAGCCTACATAACTCACAGTATTTTAATCACTTCCAACGTACACATAATAAATAATGATGAATTAAAAACAAAATTTTTGGAATTAAAAAATCACAAGGGAAATAAGTTTAACTTTAGACAGCTTAAGAAAAAAACACGAAACAGTCATTGATTTTGATTATGAATGCAATTGTGGATCAACTAGCTTTAATATTTGTGTTTTGAAACGTAGTTTTAAGTAATTATGTGAAAAAAATAAACGATAAACGTCACGCGTTAACGGATATCACAAACCGAAAACTGCTTAAGTTGAAATAAATTATTATTAAACATTTATATTTTATTTACATGGAAATGAATTAATGAAGAGTTATTATTTTATAAATTAAACAATTATTATTTATTAAACATTAAACATTTATATTTTATTTACATGGAAATGAATTATTAAAGAGTTATTATTTTATTTATTACAACATTTTATTAAGTTTGATTATTATTAAATATTTAAATTATTTTGAATTTATTAACCATTTTTCTTTTTTTTATGAAATTACCCACCACAACCATCGGACACTGGAGTTAACGTAAAATATTCTAATGAACAATTATCAGCAGGCTCATAGTTTTTTTGTAAACAAATTTCCCCTTCTGAACATAATTCTTTTGTTTTCCATATAATAGTTATTTATGGTACTAGTGAGCAAAACGAGATATTATCCATGAGGGATAAGTTTGTCCAAAATCAACAAAAATGTTTACACAAGCCAAACAGTACAAACACTTAAGATATAAAAAAGTACGTTAAGGCGTAGTATTAGTGATGCATATAAATAAATCAGAAAGTATATATACACAAAACAAATAAGTATAGGTGATAAATTCATAATAAATATAGAGTGTACATTTTTTTGATAGGATCTGTGTTAGGAGAGAACGAGACGGCTTGTATAAACATTTTTGTTGGTTTTGGTTTATTTCCGAGTGGATAATATCTCTTTGCTCACGAGTGCCATACAACGTTTTATCCACTTTTGTGGAAATAAATTTCGTAAATTAATAAGAAATAGTTCCATTTTGTGTTTTCACACTGGAGCATTGAATTTTGAAGTGACCGTTCTTTAAATTGTCATGGTGTACTTTAATTTAATTAATTTTTGGAATATAATTTTTCATTCAATTTGACTACGAATAATTTTCCAATGACTACTCAACATTTTGTTATACCAAATATAACTCACGTTGCCCCTAGCAGCGTGGGTTATACAATAACAATGGGTTATTTTACATTTTCTTGATTTGAAATCAACATAGTTATCGGGCTATTATATATCAAAAGTGGATAATAGTATATTATTCAACAAGCATATAATGATAGCTGTTATTCACGAAGATGAAGTTTACCGACAAGAGCCGATAGGCGAGTGTCGTAAATCATCTGAGTGAATAACACCCATTATATGCGAGTAGAATACGATACTTTGTCCACGACCGATAAAAAATTGTGTTTTATTATCAAATCCTTTAAATAAACCTAAAATAACTTCCGTCGATATGTTGACGTCTTAGTTTAATAATAATGAAAATGGCGAAAGACTACTAGATAAAATTTCCAAAAATGAAATTTTTATTTGGTAGTAGTGAATAATAGAAGAAGGGACTACTAGATAAACTAGCAGTGAATAATGGATATCATTATAATTGAAGAAACACACGTATAATGAGTATATTATACGTTAGTCGTGGACAAAATATTTTTAATCTGCTAAACATTTTTCAGCAGAAAATTTACGCAAACTCGCAGTGAATAATCTAGTCTTTTTGAATTATTTTGTAATGTTATTTTCCTTTATAATTACATTATTTAAATTGTTTTATATTTTTATTTAAAATTTGAATTATCTTTTTATATTTTTATTATGTTACTAAATTGATAAGCATTGTTTTTTTTAAAGGTTTTTACGACTAATGGAAGCCAATATATTTAGCTTCCATATGGCTTTTCCTTCAATAAAAACTTAATTAAAAATGATAATCTTTCTTGTTTTATTTCTAACCTTATATTTCAACCTGTTGGTCAACTTCTGAGGCATTAAAAAACTATTTTTGACATAACCATTTAATTTTTAAACTTAAAAAAAAATGTATATAGCTAGAAAGGATTTTTCTTTTTAATTTTTTTGTAACGAATTTTTTTTATCATTCTCTTATTATTTTATTGCCGTCTTACTTTGGTAACTGGAATATTAGTTGGTATAGAAATCAAAATGCAAATTATGCTCAAAATAACAACCGAAAATAATTTTCGTTTTAAATATTAAATAAAAAACCAATACAATTTTCAAAATTATGGCTAGAATAATTCTATACCAACAAAAACTTGATATGAAACTATTCCAAACGTAATGAAAATACACGGCATTGTTGTTGTAAATTTCCCAAAGTAAGACCACATTATATATTTCTTATAATTATATTTTGTTTCTATTTTGTTTCTTTTAAATAATTGCGTCAAACTATTACAATATTTTGATGCCAACTATATGGCAACTATATGCCAATATTTTGATGCCAACTATATAACTAAGTACATATTAAGTAATTATCTGAACTTATAGTTGGCCATGAAAGTACTGTAATAAGTAATTGAAGTAAGAACGAACAACAAAACCCTTTGATCTAGTAATTTCTAGAACGCTTCACGAATATTTGGGTCGAGTGTATTTTGTTGCGGAATGGTTGGAATATTTGGATTTTGTGCCATAAATTGTTGTTCCATCGATGGTATTATATTTGTTAAATTTAGTCCACTTAAATTATATTGTATTCGTCAAATTGATTTGCACGTATCGAAATTACACTTAAAAAATTGTCAAAACATCATTATCAGGTGTTTCCTGTGCTGTCTGTACACCCAGTGGTAGAAATAATTGTCGACGTCGGAGTAGAGAGTCGTACCAAGTCCGATAAAGCATTACTGTCAACTTGAGTAAGTTCAATCCTTCGATTTAGGGCTACTGGAACCATTATTTTAAGGTTTTGGTAGCGGAGCCGGAGACGGCGTTTTTATAGTTGACATTTTTATAACCTTAATGTATCAAGAAATTGAAATATTTTGCTCGAATCGAGCTTTCTAGCGCTGAATCAGTTTATATTTGACAAAATTCGTCTGGTAATTGAGCATCAGCGATATCAGGAAATGAACGAATAAATTCTCTTTTTGATCGTACAATTTAAAATCGATCGATTCGGGCAATTACCACTCGTTCCGGAGTCTAAATTAACCGACTTCACTTATATGTGAACACCAAGCCACCCAGCACATCTTATGCATAAAAAGAAACTCGGGAAATTATAGTATAACAGCACATATAAAACTTTAAATCACGTAAACTAATATAAATTACTTTAAAAATCATTTAAACTCACCTTAATTTCTTATTGTAAATAAGGTTTTGATTAATGTCTACTTCAACTTCACGATTTTTGAGTTTTGATTTTGACATTTCGTAAATTTGAGTTTTGTTGTAGAAGAAGAGCAAAAAACAGAGAGTAAAAATGTTCAATTGTTAGTTGATATTAAGTAGTGTGTGATTTCAACTGGAATTAGTGGTGGTAAGAAACATTTTTCCGAAAAAAATTTGAATTTTTTTTATATGGTTTTTTGTAGCGACCAGTACACTCTTCAGTATACATATATTATTAAATGTGTATAAGTTAGCTATCCAACACAATTAGGTTTTCTAAGAGAGAATTCTAGCAGGTTATGGCACAGTGTAAAATGCATTTGTGTCTATGTATAGGTCATGTATTGAGCAATGCCGTCTAGAATATACAAGCCATACTACTGTCTACGTCACTCAATTTATGTCGACAGTTCCATTAATTTTCTGCAGATGGCATTAATGCTAGAAAAATGAAAGAGAACAAAACTTGAAATCGAAGAGATTAACATGTGAAAATATAAAAAATAAATTAGTATTAATCCCAGGCGCAAGAAAGGGAGGTTGTACGTCGTGTGTTTTTTTCATAATTTAAAATTATTAATAAAAAATAGTTCATATAAATTTTTCCAACTCATATTACATTTTTAGTTAATATTTATTTATATTTAAATCATTATTTTACTAATAATTTTATTAGTTTTAAATTATGCAGAAAATTAGCAGAGATAAAAATATGTACAACCTCCCTTTCGTACGCATGAGATAATACTAAATAATTTTTTTAGTTTTGAAATGTTTTATTCTCAGTTTCTCTCAACTCTTTCATTTTTCGAATGTTAATTGCCATCTAGGTTATGTCGATGAAATAATAAATAATAATTTTTGCTTTTAGCTATATGGCTTGTGTATTCTAGACGGCATGGTATTGAGCCAAAACCAACATAAATGTTTATACGCATTGTATAAACATTTTTGTTGGTTTTGATTGAGCATGATTTTGCGCGTTTATATATTTTTCGTCTGGAATATTCTTTTTGTAATATATTGTTAATTTGTTATTGCTGTTTTCTTGTAGTTGCTCTGAGCAGTGTTGCCAGTTCGTGGGAAATTTTCCCTTTTGTGGGAATTTTGGCACTTGTGCGGGATAAAAAGGGATGAGGGAAAATGTGGGAAAATCGAGATGAAAATTTATTTAAACAAAAATAAATTAATTAATCTAAAGTAGTACAGTTATCCATTCGATATTTGTACTCATTCATAAGTTCCAAGTTTTTTTCCATATATCAAAATTATCGTTGTAGCTTAGGTAATCCACAACTATCAAGTTTCATATAGAGTTAGAATTTTTGTTTCACTTTTGATAGGAAATCTTATAATAAAATGGAACTCAAACTTGGAACTCAGTTCCAAAAAAATCCAAGTATATTTGAAGTAGTGATACTTGGGAAATTATATAACAAGTGGTTAATAGGGATAATAATATTTGTGGTTTTCTGGGCATTGTCAGTTAGCAATTTTTTTTTTTTTTCGATAGTGTCAAACTAAGTAAAAAAAAAATTACATAACCTCAAAAACGCAACTAATATTCCTTGCGGCAGTGTAAAATATGTAAGTAAAATAAGTTCAATAATCAAACTTTAATAATATTATATATAACGAAAATAATTTGTAATGCATTTTATAATAATGTACATTTTTAGTTTCGAGAATGTGTGCAAGTGCATCAACAATATCTTCACCAAATGACGATAAAGATTCTGAAAATGACGATAAAGATTCTGAAAATGATGATTGCGATAATTATACCACACCAGTCAAAAAACCTAAAAAACATGTAAATATTAGACCAAAGAAATTTCAAGAAGTTTGGCTAAGTAATGATTTATTTAAACATTGGCTTTTACCAGTAAAGGAAAATGCTTACATGGCATATTGCAAAGCATGTAGAACGAAGCTCACGTGTGGAGCAAGTGAATTAAAAAAACATAGAAACTCAAAAAGCCACAAAATTAATTTTGAGAATATGCAGCACACTCCTGCAATAAATTTGTTTCTTAGCAGTGGCTCAAACCATAAAAAATCCGTGAAGTACGCAGAATTAAAACTGACCAGCTTTTTTGCGGAACATAACGTTTCGCTTCACATTATCGACCATTTAACTCCGCTTCTTAAACAAATTGCCCCGGACTCAAAAATTCTTAGTGACATTCACTTGGGCAGGACGAAAATAACCAACATATTATCGCAAGTATTAGCAAAAGCTCAAGACCATGATTTAACAGCCAGTTTACAAAAAAACGACTTTTCGATATTTGTGGACGAATCGACTGATATTGCTAATTTAAAGAATATATGCATTTTAGTAAGATATGTAAGAAATTTTCAGGTTATAACACAATTGCTGGAGCTCATTAATATAGATGCGGTGAACTGCTCAGCAATTAAAATATTTGAAACAATTAAACTATGCTTTGAGAAAAGAAATGTTAGTTTGAATAATATAATATCGATGGCATCAGACAACGCATCAGTTATGATCGGGGAAAATAATTCAGTGTATACCTTGCTACAGCAAGAAATTGGAAGTCACCATGAAGTAATTTTATTGAAATGTATTTGTCATTCGTCAGCACTTGTGTTAAAATCTGCTATGGCTCAGATTCCGGAACGCATAGAAAAATTATTGAGAAATTGCGGGAGTTATATGTCTGAAAGCCCAAAAAGCTGTGCGGTTTTAAAGGAATTTCAAGAGTATTTTGACGTGGCTCAAATCAAAATTTCAACTATTGCAGCTACACGATGGCTGTCTATGCATCCTTGTATTGTTAAAATTTTGGATAACTGGTTAGTACTAAAACATTTTTTTGTCCATGATGCTACACTGACTCATCGAAAGAAAGCGCAAAACATTTTACAAGAACTTGAAAATGTTGAAACAAAGGCATATTTGTTATTTTTAAAAAATATTATTAATTATTTCAATCGGTTTAATGCGTTATTTCAGAGCGAAACCATCCTTATTCATAAACTCTATGAAGAGTCGAAAAACTTACTGATGATTCTTGCCAGATATATTTTAAAGCCTGAAACCGTTCAGTTAATTTCAACTGGAACATTATTAAATTACGATGAATTAGTCAATAACAAAAATCGATTAGAAATAAACGATATCGAATTTGACACAGAATTCACAGAATATATCAACGGAAATTTAGTGGAGAATCAACAGTTCGAGGTAAAATGCAATTGTACGAAGTTCGTAGAAATTTGTATTCAAAAAATTGTAAGCAAATTTCCGATTAATAATATTTTTTTTAAAACTGGAATTTTTAAACCCTCAAGTTGCTCTACATACCAACAAAAGAAATTTTTCCAAAAATTTAAAATAAGTATCTAAATATATTAAATGTAATATTTATCAGTTAGAAGACGAATGGAAGGATATCCCTTTCCAATATTCCGAAGCAGAAAAGGAAAGTTTAGGTGCATTGGATGTTGCGGAATTTTGGAAAATAGTTGGCACCAGAAAGGCTTTAAATGGAGACGTACTTTTCCCCAATTTAATTAAATTTGTAAATTTTACATTATCGTTACCACATTCCAACGCAGATGCGGAACGAATATTTTCTATGGTAACAGATATTAAGTCGAAAAAAAGAAACAGACTTGGCGAAGAAACACTAAATGCATTGTGTGTATTTAAGTCAGCGTTAAGAGGACAAAACAAAAATTGTTTAAGTTTCGAACCAGAGGAGCGCCATTATTCCTTGTGCAGTTCCAAAAATATTTACGCTT
This sequence comes from Tipula vernalis, assembly GCA_958295665.1. Taxonomy (NCBI): domain Eukaryota; kingdom Metazoa; phylum Arthropoda; class Insecta; order Diptera; family Tipulidae; genus Tipula; species Tipula vernalis. The sequence goes on along the minus strand of OY282559.1, from coordinate 241,559,230 downwards.
ATAATTAAATGAATTAATTTCAGCGCAAAGTAATATCTCGAAAATTATTATTTGCGAGTAAAAATTATTATATTATTGCAACTGGCTAAATTATAGAAATTTTTATTTAAATTTTATATTTATTACACCAAATTTTCGATGGTTTGCATCATTATCAAGGTGTTAAGTAACAATTATTTTAAAAATGTAACAGTTAATATTAAATGATCAACTAAATAAACTTAAATATACATACAAATTATTTAGAAAAAACTATATTTTATAAAAACTAAATTTAATTGTCAGTTAAATTTAGTTTTGATAAAATATTGTTTTTTGTAAATAATTTGATGTACATTTAAGTTTATTTAATTTATCATTTAATATCAACTGTTACAAACATTTTTAAAATAATTTTTAGTTAACACCTTGATAATGATGCAAACCATCGAAAATTTGATGTAATAAATTTAAAATTTAAATAAAAAGTTTTATAATTTAGTCAGTTGGATTAATATGACATTATTATATAAATGCCAGTTGGATTAATATGATATTATTAATGTAGGAAAAATTATGTATTTTTGAATTTTTATTGAAATTGAAAATTTTTTTTTTATATTTTTATGTACATATATTTCAATATCAATGAATCTGATATTTTTTTTTAAATAAATAATTATTATAAACCAATCAGTATATATTTTAATTGATTTACTTAGGCTGTTTTCCAAACGAAGAATTATTTGTGGAACCAAACTTATTTAATGTAAGTTCTTGTGTAATAAATTAGGTTACACAAAATAAGTAGCGTTTGGAAAACAGCCTCAGCCTGATTTTGTGTTTGTGTTATTTATCAAAACTAAATATTTGTTTGGGAAAATTTTAAATTTAGTTGTGGGAAAAACGTGGGAAATTTAGATCTCTCTTGAGGGAAAAAAAGGGAAAATATGCTTTAGATGTGGGAATTTTGTTTTTGACTGGCAACACTGGCTCTGAGTGGGGGGATACAAATTTTTTTGTGTACGCGGCACGAACACGGCGAAGAAGAAAAAATATATGTTCGTCGTTTTTTTTTTTTTTGATGAGTCGCTCGTTGTGTTTGTGAACATACAAAAAAAAAATGTAAAACAACAAAACAAATACAACGAGGCAAAAAATAGAAAAAGGCGAACAAAATACGAGATTGATTAATGAGAGCTCTTTTATTTGTATTTGAAAATAAAATAAAATTTAAGTCAGTTTAGTTTCGATTTTTGATTAAATTAGTCTATTAGTTTTTTTTTTATTTTACACTAAAACAGTCAAATTTGGACTTGGAAAAGGAGTGTTTGCGTATAAAAAAATAATAAATATTTAAATTGTGATGTATAAGTTTTTTTTATTAAACAAATTGTATAATAGTTTGCTTAAGATATAATAATTGTGTTTAAATTGGATTTTTTTTCTGGCAATTAAAATTATAAATATAAAAAAGAGACAATAATCGATTGTATGTTCGTGCTGATTTTGGTGTACAATACTCGTATATAAAAAAAAAATGATATAACTGAATTGGTAACCAGATATATGTATATGGTCCGATTTTTTTTTTGTTGTCTATGTATAAATCCTGAAACAACTAAATGAAATAAAACATAAAAAATAGATACATACATATATAAAATAATATTTACAACAGAAGGTGATTTTTTTTGGTCCGTTTGTTTTTTTTGTACATGTTTATAGACATATATTTTGAAATAATAAATAAAAAACTAAGAAAACTAAAAATCAATTGTGCTAATAAATCTGTATGTTTATAATCCGAATTTCGTTAATATATTTTCGTAATTGTGTGTCTATAAAGAAAAATTAAGCTGAGTTTTTTTCTTTATGTTCGAGTGGTTTTGGCCGGTGTGAAAACTAAAGAAGAAAAAATAATTCTTGTTGTATTGAGGCAGTATTCCCGCCCGTGGGGGCAGGGCAACCATTGTTATTGGCGGAGTTCCTGCGTCGGCGCTGGTTGGTGTATGGCCGGACGGGTCGTTAAAGGTATTCAATGATTAAGCAAACTGTAAATTTTTTCTTATTAAATTAACGTAAAGTTTTTTTTTTTGATTTTTTTTAGCCTTATTTAAAATTGTACAGTTTGTTTTGTCTTTTACTTTCTTTTACTCTAGTAAAATAAAGTATAGTAATCATGAAAATTTTGGACCTTGATATTTTTAGTGATTTATCTGTTTTGAGGTCCCCTGAGTCCGAAAAAGTGGGTTTCGAAATGGTGTCTGTCTGTCAGTCTGTCAGTCTGTCCGTCTGTCAGTCTGTCAGTCTGTCTGTGTCCTCTCTACAGCCCAGATGGTTCAACCAATCGAACTGAAACTTCAGATTTTAGCTTTTTTGATAAATTGGGAGGTCCCAGTGAATTTTACTCCAAATCGGCTAACCGGAAGTGGCCACTCCCTTGGTCCAGAAAATTTATTTTGCAAATAACTTAAAAAGTATAAGGTTTACAAAAAACTACCAAAAACAAAATGTTTCCAAAAATTAAAAACAAATAAAATTAAAAAAAAAAAAAAATTTAAAAAAAATTTAAAAATTTAAAAATTAAAAAAAAAAATTTAAAAAATTATAAAAAAAAATTAAAATTTCTCAAAATTCTCTGTTCGTAAAAGAAAGTCGTGTGTTGGCCACACCTCCATTTTTTTTTTTTCAATACATAACATTATACTTCTTTTACTTTGGAGTTGGTTTGTGGTGCGTGCACGGTGTTTTTGCACCTCTATTCAGAGCGTTTTCCGACTGGTTTTTTTTCAGATTTTTTCAAACATTTTTGCATTCTCTTTTTTTTTCTATATGGTTCGATATTTTAAACGGTTTCGATTTGAATTTTTTTTTTTTTGTTTTTTTTTTTTTGGTACAGTGAACAGTGTTTATTAAAATTCATACAGTAAATTCATTGATGACATTTTTGTGCTTTATTCTATGATATTTTTTTGTGTGTACCGTTGTTTCATGAGTGATAGAGTTATTTGCTTATTTTCTTCTTGCACGAGTCATCTTTACCTCATGTGTGAATACATTTTTCGTTTGATCGGATGATGTGAGGCATGATCTTGTGAAGGGTCGGCCTTTTATATATTTGTTCCGGGCGTGCCGTTCGTTAATCTAGTAGAGGCTGTGCTTGCTGGAGGGCAGCACACCATATGTGTTGGTCGTACTGAGGCGACAGTTTCCGTTCCAGGGGATCGTCGCTGGGACTGTCATACGGGCGTCCTTCCGTACCTGATTGGCATCGGTTACCACCGTGACTGGGAGACAGCATCCGAGTAGGCGGGCCAATGAGGGGTGGCCTTTGTGGCAATCAGGGCGGGGATCGCCTGGAGTTGAAGCTATCGCTCCTGGATAACCACTCCTGGTATTATTATTTCCATAGCTGCTGGCAAAATAGTTTCAAATTGCTTTTCCCTTCTCAATTTATTTTCATGCGGTTATTCAAGCATGAGAATATGTCTGGAAAACCCCACGCTGCACCGTGTGCTCTAGCCAGCTACAATACCGCACCAGACCTCTATTCTCATTTCTGTTAACGAAGCCCTTGTGGGCATTTCGTTACAAATGGACAATGTTATTTAATAACGTTGGAATTGAACAGCTCAAACCATTTTTTTCGTTCTAGCGGGAGATTTCAACGCCAAACATACAAGTTGGCGAAACACAACGAACATGGCATGGGATATAAGTCTAAAATATACAAACCAGAAGCACCGACCTTCATTCGGTCAGGTAGTTTTCTATACTTAAAAAAAGTGTACAATCGATTAAATATCAGAGCCAACCAGTTAGGAGAAATCCCAACATACTTCTTCCAAAGTGATCACAAAACAATGGAGGTATATTGTCAATTAATACAGCAGAGCGGTGAATGTATAGGTGATATAGATGACATCAGACCAAATATTTATCAATTTACAAACACAAACTGGGATATGTGGAGCAATGTTAAGGAATCCTCCTCAGGCGACGATCAACACATAACCTAAAATCAAAAGAAAACATATACACATAGAATCACATTCGAATTAGTTTAAATTAAAGATCAATTATACTTATCTAATATTACAGCCGTAGTTGTTATCGCAATCTGAAAATAGGAAGAGACCGTATTTAATTTAATTTAGTTTCAATTTAATGTAAACATAATATAATTACCTTTTGTTGATCGATGAAACACTACGTCATAAATGACAAACTAATACGGTTTGTTTATGTTTATTGGACGGTTGGTACATCTGAATAATACAGGTATTTTTTATTTTATGTATTGCTTGTATTGCTGTCTTGCATTTACACTGTAAAAATAATAGTAAACAATTTTTGATCTTTTTTTGGGGAAAAAGTTAAAACAGAATATTCATTATTATTGTCTGAAACATATCCGAATAAGGTCATCTCTAATACTGTATAAAACGTTACGAGTATTTTCATTATTTAAAATTAATTTATTCCATTGGTGGCGTGGTGGTGCGTCTTGAAATATTTTCATTGTTGGTGCGGAAATTATAGACATTTAACCGAAGCCGTGTTTCAACAGCAAACAATTGGAAAATGTATATAAAAAATACTTAAAACAAAATAATATACAACAAAACATAGTACCAAATGATAAGAATATTCGAACTGAGCAATTAGAAAATTACATAGAAATCATCACGAATCTCATTAGTCAAAACATCCAAATTACTCAACTGAAAATACGGCATAAAAATAACATAGAATGTTACACAAACAGAATCATCGACAAGCTTTATAAACATACAAGCCATATTGTAACCCAAATAAAAAAACTAAAAAGTCAAGGTGGTACATCCAACAACAACCAAATTAGTTTGTTTAAGAGTGAAATAAAAAGAACCAACGAACTAATTGTGCAAAATATAAAAATGCAAGTAAACCAATACTGGCAACACAAATTTGAAAATCGAAAATGTTCCACAACATAAAGCGAGTCTGTAAAATGAAGAACAATAAAATTTAACAGATTTACAAATTAAAAAAACTGAAGCTTCAAATATACCGAACATAAATATCGACTGGAATGGTTTACCTAATGTAGGCGAAAATTTTATAAGTTACAATACACAAGAAAGCCTGGAAATATTAGGCCATTAGATTGAAAAACAAACTGTACCAAATGCAGGATCGGAAAAAACAGCACACGAAGCAATAGTAGAAGAACGCACCAAAATAATGAAAGATAACCTTCAATGGGAAATGACCAACAACATTAGCAAAACAGAATTCAATCGTATAAACCGATCAAATGCGATATCAGAGTTATCAACGGAAAATTATTTTATCACCATAGAAGAATTAAAACATATACTTAAGTGCTGTATTACAAAAAAATCATATGGAACGGACAAAATCCCAAATGCTGTCCTTAAACATTTACCAGAATAAATAATTGCTGATTTATGTTCTATATTCAACAATCTTTTGAATAATAAAACGTTCCCGTCGTGTTGGAAAACAGTTCGGATTTTTCTCATTCTGAAAAAAAATAAAGACCCGAAAAACCCACAGAATTATAGACCAATTAGCCTCCTGTCTAATATAAGTAAAATTTACGAAATCATAATTTATAACAAAATTCAAGAACACATTGCTAATTATAATCTCATGCCAGAAAACCAATTCGGATTCAGACATGAACATTCCACGGTACATGCAATTACCAAATTTACCTCAGATGTATGTCGAAACATCAATAATAACAAGTGCACGGGAGCGGTGATAATTGATATGGCTAAAGCGTTTAATCAGTTTGGCTAGATGGGTTGATATTTAAACTCGAAAAATTAAAATTTGTTAAGAACATCATTCAAATATTGATGATTTGTTGTGCAACATAAATTTTTTAACAACAACAGGAACGGATTCATCCAAACACATCTTTAAACTACAAAATGGCCTACAACAAGGAACAATAAAAACACCAGTTCTATTTAATATTTATACCAGAGATCTAATAATGAACGAAAAATTGAATTTTGGAAAAGTGCAAAAATAGCATATGCAGATGACATAGTGATATACTCGTATAGCTCCTCTCCAAAAATAAAAGATATTCAAAATAATATCCAAAATACGATGAACTTCGTAACAAAATTTCTAAAAACATGGCGAATTCAAATTAACGAAAATAAATGTGAAACCAAACTATTTAGAAGGCCATATCAACTAGCGGCAAACGACACCAACAAAAACTGGAAGACATTCACAATTCAAACCAACAATAAAACAATAGAGCAGAAAAAAGGTGTAAAATACCTGGGAATTTATCTGGATCGATTTTGTTACCTGAATGATCATATTAATTTACAAATCACAAAAGAGCAAGCACTTCTGGCAAACTACAAAATATTCAATTCAAAATTTATTTGTTCAAGTGTTAAAAGATTTTGTTATTAAAAAATTATTAGACCAATCATCACGTATGGCTGACCAATTTGGTTCAATTGGAAATTGAACCGTATGGCCTGCCCAATACCATCACGTATGGCTTGCCCAATTTGGAAGTTCGAGAGAAGCTATGTGCAAAAAAGATTTTTCGTCATGACTACGATCGGTGATGAGGATGAACACAACTATGATCCCCTGTTGAGAGTGCAGAATCCATGGGTCGACCCACCTTTCATATCGGCACTATAGGTTGGCATGAAGCTTTACACAAAACGGGTCTATAGCCATACATCCTAAATTTGACTACTACTGCGTAAAGTAGGACGGTAAAAGTAAACTGCGAAAGAGTTGGGTGTGCCTTGAGCCCCATAACAGATTCCATAGATTAAAACCAAAAACAAACCAACCTACTTGGAAAACTTGAAAATTTATCGGGTCAAAAAAATATGATTTTGGACTTACACCAAGACAGGACTACGACGAAGATAACTATATGGTGGTAGCTTACTAGCCTAAGAGATATTATCGAAAAAAAAAAAAAATAATTATTTCAAATTATAATCAATATAACCAGGTTTTATTAGTCACAATGACTAACACAAAATCCATGTTGGTTTTATATAAAATTAAATAAATAACAGGCATGTATTTATATTACGTACGCTCCGTTGCGTCAAATTTCAACGTTGAAATCTTTTCAATAAAATCAAATTATTGACATTCGACTATGGTATCTGGGATCTCTATTGAATAGGCCTTGTTCCTAAAATGTCATATGGTCGATCCTAGAGGTCGGCGATATAAATAATAGTCAATATATAATAGGGTAAGGAAACAGTTTGTGGCGTTTTTTCTACTAGATGGCTTTAGAGTCTCATGACTTTGGTAATACTAATCCTATCAGGCAATATTATAGAGCGTTTGAAAGGTGACAGTCCATAGATTATTAAAAGAAGTCGAAAGTAACTGTGTTTTGAAAATGAGTCAAAATTCTTAGAAAATTCGCTACATTTCACAATATCACTTGGACCAAGGCGATATCGTTGTATAATGAACATGCTTTATCAAAATCTGCCACACGCAAATGGTTTGCTCCGGATTGACGGCGTGTAAGGTAATGCTTCGTGTTTGGTAGGATTGGAGAGGATTCGTGCATTAAGGGCTGTACCAACCTGGCCAGCCGATTGATTCCACTCTCTACTATCAACAACTAATGCAATTAAAGTGTACAGTTGAGATAAAGGGGCCAGAATTGATCAACGGGAAAGGCGTCGTCTTCCGTAACGACAATGCCAGTGCCAGACCACACACATCTTTAATGGCTCGATAAAATTTGCTTGGCTGGCAAATTTTGACGTCTCCACCGTTTAGCCAGATCAAAAGAGGCCTGTGAAAATCACTTGGTTCTACAGCAATGGCATAATGATTTTACCAAGAAAATGGCAAAAGGTTATTGTATATTCTAGAAGTGACTATGGGGCGTTTAGGGATGGTTCCATTGGGTTATTTAAGAGACATGACTCTGGTGAGTTGGTCGTTCCCGGAGTGGAGTTCATCAATCCAGCTGAATGGCCAGGAGTTCATCAATCCAGCTGAATGCAACTTACGTTGCACATCTTTAAATGTTTAAGGTTGGGTTCGGGCAGCCTAGTTAATGGTTATTTAGTCGAAAAGTGTGCATGGGTTAAAGGTTCCATTCGTCGTCCTGGAGTTCTCCCAACGGCCTGGAGTTTAATAAGACTTCGATTTGCTTGGGGATGGTCAAGAATTCATCGGAGGTAAATAGGACATCTCCAATCACTCGGCGAAATTGGTATTTACACGTTTATGGTAACCTTCGGATTGTGTGTTGTAGTGATTCTCGGATGGTAAGCAATCGATTATGGATGTTAGTTGGGTATTGGTCGTCATATCCGGATAATTTCAAGCGATTTGGCCTTGACTGCCATATCTTTTACGTGCTGTGGGTAAAGGAACATGAAAATGGTCTAGTTGTCTGGATAGTTCGACGTGCAGGGTAGTGAAATCTCGTCGTGAACGAACAGTTCATATTCAAATAGGGCACAAGCTGGTTGTTGACCTGTTACGTACAAAAACCATGCATATGATGATGGGTTCGTCATAACAATAACGACATAAATTCGAAATTCCAAACGTGATAATTCGAAATCGGGAATGCAACTTGCTTCGATTGCGTCTAAAAATGTATCGGTGTCATCACTGTTAATTCGTGTAGTGGCGTCTAATGACTTTCCTCGAATGAGAGCTTGTGCTTTTGTAACAATTGTATCCATCTGTGACACAACTATATTATCCAATTCGAAAATTCGGTCTTCTATTGTAACAAATTTGTTGTAAATTTTATCCATTGTGGCTAATCGTATGGACAGCACATCATAAGTAGCGGTTTTACCCTTGGTGCTAATATAACTGGCAAACTTGGTAATTTGACCTATTATCACATACTTTCGTTTGTTTAAAGCATCCGTTTCAACTAAAAACTCAATTATATTAAACTTGCTTACAGATAGTGGTATAAACAAGATGCAAAAATGTGAACACGGTTAAATAATATACTGGATTTGACTACACATGCTATTAGCGGAACAAATTAGACTGGATTGAACACAGTTATATGAACACAATTAAACAACCAACTGGATTTCACTTCACTTGGTATTAACGGTATAAAATTAAGGAAGCGTGACTCGATTAATTAATCGACTCGATTATCGACTGAATTTTTGCATCGACTGGATGCAAATGTGAACCGAAAAAATAAGTTACGACGCACAATAAAAATTAATTTAAGATATTATTTACATATATGCCCTATTAATAAAAATGGAATATGAAACAAAAACAGATTACCAGACTTAGGACCAGTTTGTTGATTATACAAATCATCGTTGAATAATGATTTATCGGCTGCAACTGGATGTGAACACGCGGGTTGCGTTTGTTGATGATTCACTGGCTGTGACTGTGTTATAACATGCAGGCTGGTAAATTGACACAGAAGTAACCCAAAATATTTGATGTATTGGACCGCCTCCGGCTCGAATGATCAAAATATGTATAATCTAGGAGTAACTATACATTATACAAATAAATAAGGAATAAAATTGGCACTTTAAATAATTTGGTTTATTTATACCAAATATTTAATTGGAAACAAATATTTTATTTAAAGTGGTTGGTTGGTACAGACTAATTATTTGGTCGGTAATTGAGGTGAACTGAGTATGGTATATAAGCGGTATATAATAGAATACAAAAATGGTAAGGGGAAATATATAATGGTAATATAATATGTAATGTAATAGGAAAATAGTATACAAATTAATAGCTAAGTTATAAGAGTATAGAAATCAATAAATAGTATAATAAATAGATAATAATAAAATTATACGATACAAGAAGGTACATATCCAAATATAATAGCTACTCTAGAAATTCCTATATGCTTTATACCAATTAGGTTACAATAATTGGGTAATTGACAAATAATAAGAAGTATAAGTATATAATGATGGTTATTAACCTGCTGACGGCTGGGTATTATGTTGGTTGGATTGCGCGACAAGAATGGGATCATTTATTTACTGTAGTTCAAACAGTTATCGTTCAAAACGACAAATATTTGGTATAATCAAGTTCATTTAAAATATAAGAAAACAATAATTGAATTTTCGTGAAAAAACACTATGTTGCACAAAATTTCAACGACGAGATCTGTTCCACAAAAATCAAAAGATTGGCACTCGACTATTGTTTCTGAGATTTATATTGTATAGGCCTTATATATGCCACTTAAAATGGCACGTGGTCGATCCTGGGAGTGAGCTAAATAAACAGCATACAAGACCTTACAGAGCAGTGTTTCTCAACCGGTGATCCGCGGACCACTAGTGGTCCTTAATATATTTCTTCTGGTTCGCTGAAAGTCTAGAAAAAATTCGTATTGAATATTTTTTAATTTTCTTTTCTAAAACCGGAATTTAGAATTCTTAATAATTTTGAACGAAAGTGCCACGAATTGAGAACCGCTGCAATAGAGGTTTCAGAAGCCACAGCCGCATGTCATTCTTTTGATTTTTGTTGGACAGATTATATCGTTGAAATTTAGTGTAATATGACGTATATGTATTGCCTGTTATTTATATTTATTATATATTTTTGTTACCTAAAGCTTCATTCGTCATAGAAAAGAACCAGTGTTGCCAACTATTTTTTTTGTTGGGTGCCAGAATAAACAGAAATCGGGCTAGCTTGCTAGTACATAGGGCTAAATTTTTTTTAACTTTAAATAGAAATAAAACCAATAAATTTAACAAAACTTAGTTGATTTTTTTATTCAGTTGCTTATGTTATAAATCAAAATGAAAACTGGATTTATAATAAATGTTTTTAATTATTGTATCAAAGACTAAAACCAATATAAGGCAAATACAAAAATTAAACATATCAAGTTATTTGATACCCATACTTCTTATGAATTTAAAGCTTTTAATATTTGTTCGAATTTAAAAAAAAATAATAATTAAAAAATAACATTAAAAACATAAAATAAAATAAAATATAACAATGTAAATAAATATACATTTAAAATATACCCATAATGTAAATAAATTTAAAATAGTTTGAATTTTATTTTTAATCACAGTTCTCATGTCTCTTCTTTTAATTTTTACTTAAGGAACCAATATTTGGTAAATTACAAGTTGTACTAGTCAATTTGATGCAGTAGTTCAGAAATTGGCAACTCCTCCTCTTCTCTATTATAAGCCGTCAAAGTACCAAAATGTAATTATTACGTAAGGCCAAATCTTATAGTGAGCACTGCATTTAAAGTGGCGAATTGCATTCGATTTCGGCTTTTATTTTTGATTAAATTCATTTGGCTAGTTTGGCATTCATTTGGCTAGTTCCTTGAACGGATTTTTCCCAGCTGAGTCGCGATATTTTTCAACTTCAATCCACAAATCAATGGTGGATTTTGAATTCCACTTAATTGTGTTCATGTTTTTATATTGGAATTCAATGGCAGTAATTTGGTTTGGATCAGTTTCAAAACCTGTTAGAATTGGCAATATCGATTCTTGATGTCTGCTTAGAACTTTATCATAACTGACAACATACATTTGTTTAAATAGTAAAATATTGTCTGGTAACCTATTTTTTAATTCATTTACCAAATGCTTGACAAATAAAATGCAGTTTTCCCTAATACACTGTTGCGCCTCTGTAGAAAGTAGTTTAACTTCTTTTTCAAAGTGGTACCCCAAGTTGGAGGACTAATCAATATAGTCACTGATATTCATGTTTATCACATCAAATGTATCATTGTAAACGATTTTGCGTGTTAACGATTTCAACAAATTTACGACATCGGATAATAACTTGGATGGATCAGCTGATTTGGACTGAAATGCTACATTTACATTAGAAACTTCTTTTAAAATAGGCGCCAAGAAAATGAAGTAAACTTTATACGTATTATTGTTAAACATTTTACTTAGAATATCTGCTGCTTTACATTCTTGTTTTTCAATGTTAAACATAGTAGTTAAGTTCTAGCCACGAAGACAAAATTGTTTTTACAGCTTTCTCGATCGATAGCCAATGCGTGTCCGAAATTCTAGGGCTATTCAAAGGTGTAGCGTTTTCATTAATCAATTTGTATAGTTCTTTATACTTCCTAATACTTGAGTGGGAAAATAAATTACGAGTTTCCCGTAATAAAAATTCAAGTTCCGCCGGAAGGCATTCGCTCGCATGATGTACGGCTAGTACCATAGAATGGCAAGCGCAACTGATTAAAAGTAAAGTAGCACCGTTGTTTATTCAAGTCATAACCGAAGCATTATCTGTTCCTATTCCCAGAAATTTTTTTATATTTAAATTAAATTTGTTTAAGACGACTTTAATTGCGTTTACAATCGATTGTGCGTCGCACGATTCTAGTTCAATTAATTCTAAATAAGTCGAGATTATTTGGCCATGAAGTTTAGAAAAATTTATAATTGCAAGTCCTATGTAAATACTTCGTGATACTTATATCATTCGATTCGTCTTACTTGCGGCATGACGATCTAAAACGTATTTTTTTTGCGAAGAAAGAAATTTTGCACAATTTGCATGAAAGTTTATTGCAATTGACATCCTGTGGTATCACAATGGACCGTCACCGGTCTAAGTGTGCGTAAGCAGCCACTCCAACCTAACCTAACCTTATTGCAATTATTATTTATCCGCATTATTCAGTCTCTATATTTTTCATTTTCAAACCAATCTTTGCGAACTATTTGTGAATAAGACTTTTTAAATGTTAAATCTTGTTTGGGAAAAACTTTCGACCTGGACCTATACAATATTACAATTAGGTGTATGAAATAAAATTCATATTAATTTAAACCAACAATGAATTGAAAATTAATCTTATTCTTTGCTATCCGAAAGGTCCAAATACTCGTCAGATTCTGCATCCATTATTGACGTTTGATATTTGGTAATATTTAAAATAAAGATGACACCAGCTGCTGCTAGCTCCGTTAATATGCTCTGAACTTCTTGTTTTTTAAGGTTAAAATCACGAGATTTAATTTTTAATATTGTATCAATTGGAAATAATTATGATTAGGTACGGTTTTTGTTTTGTAAAAACAACTGACACTAAAAAAAATACGAATGGAGACAACGAGTTACTTACTTCTGCAAGTTTGTTATGAAATTCAGATTTTCTTAAGGGTAAAATTAGGGCTAAAACTATCTAAATAGTGCTAAATTGCCCTTGCGTGCAAAGCTAGATTTCATAGGGCTAAATAAAATTTAAAAGGGCTAAATCTAGCACTGAAACGACCAAATTGGATATCACTGAAAAGAACATGCATTTGCCTGCTTGCAAATTAACAATTTTAAATTATTAGCAATAAATGTAAATGTGTATAAAAAACTTTTTGTCATACGACAAAAAATTTAAAATTACTATGCTGCCAACTTTAAAACGAATGGAAATTGCCCTAATTAACAATAACAAAAGCATCAGCCGCGCACAACTCTCACCAGAATAAAAGCTAGAACCATACTACGAATATTGAACTAACACGACGTTTCGAGTCACGGCGACTCGTCAGTGTGGTGAGAAACATAATAGAGGTGTATATTAAAGTTTTAATATCAAGAAACAGATCGTTCCCACCACCGACCCATCCTTCATGTCAGCACTATAGGCTGGCATGAAGCAACGCAATGTGCAGGTGGTTTATACAAAAACGGCTATATAGCCGTACGTCCTTGATTTGGCTAATACTGCGTAAAGTAGGACGGTAAAAGTAAACTGCGAAAGAGTTGGAAGTGCCTGGAGCCCTAAAACAGATTGATAGATTAACAAAAAAAAATGTATGTAATTTATGCTTCAAAAATCCTAAAAATATTTGAATTCATCAATAATTGAATAATTTAATTTACTTTATTATAACATAACTTACGTGACATATTTTGCCAATTTTGACATTTTTTATTTTATAATTGTGAATTAGTATGCTATAATAATAAAATTAAAAGTTATGCCATCTATGGTTTGGAATATAGCGTTCGCCACTTTACGAAGCTTATTGACAGTTTGTAAATTGCCACATTAAAAGTTATGTATGTACACTTTTCAGTTTTATGATAAAATAATTGTAAAGAGGATTAAGAACATTCGATCACAGTTTCTCGAAGCATCACAACCATTGTTAAAAAAAAGTAATAAAAATTCAAAATTATAAAAAAAATTACAAATAAAATTTATTAAAAACTTTGTCTATTGTATTTCAATAATTATTGGTGAATAAAAAGTATAGTGTCCCAGTTGAGTGAAAAAACAAAGTGTCCAAGTGAAAATTATATTAATAAACAGTATACTATATTCAATTTGGTGCATTTTAAGTAATAGTTTTCCAGATTTCACATAACTTGAACTAATTTTTTTCTGATTTTATATAAATTTTCAATGGTTTTTTGGAACCGCCGATTTTCCACAATTTTCCTCGAGAAAGTAGAACGATGTTTTACCATGTGTAACTATTGACAAAAGTTATCAATACTATCCGGTTCCGCATTATCGACTTTTGCCTTTCGGTTGGAAACTTTCGGTTAACTTTAACACTATCTGTACAGGCCCATCCTGACATCAATTATTTTGCTTTTGTATGTTATGTTGGTGTTAAAAGTTTAAGTTCAATTATATTCGAAAGGACTCATTTATACCTCTTAGTTGAACCACTAAACAACTTAATTGGAAGAACATAAAACCTGCAAAATAGTAGACAACCAAATATCTAGCTATACATAGTGAAATGATTTTTTTTTTTCCGGTAATTATAATTATTTTGATCAATCACAGATAACTGAACACAAAATTTATTGTTATCTGTAGATTTACCATCGAAACCACTAAAAGCAATGATTGTAAATATTTATAGCCCTGAACTTAATTTGTAAAAATAATAATACAGTTTAATATCAGTATATAAACAAATATTAAACAAATGTCATTTTTTTAAATTAATTAAATGTTTATATCACAGCAATCAATGTAACCGCGCATTATACAATATAAAACAACAGTAATAAATCATAATTAAAACTTTATTTAATTTATAATTAAATGAAAACTCTATTTATAATATACATAATTGAAATGGTATAAATAAGTAAACGGATGATGTTTCTGTGTGTGTGTGTTTGTTTAATTAACACTATGTAATTAGAAACAAAAAAAATATTCCCGTCACCAAAACCAAAAACTTTTTTTTTTAAATTGCTTTCATCAGCACAAACCAAATGAAAAGACACCGAACCAAATACGGTGTGTAGTAAAAACGGAAAATCATTTCCGTGTAATTTTCCGTGTAACATTACTAACGAGTAAATATAAAGATGATAAATTGGAATTTTTTTGTGATTTATTATTTTTACGATAAAACCATTTATTTACCCCATAATTTATTTTTATTTTTAATTTAAAATAATTGACTTACATATAAATTATTCTTCGAAATAAAATGTACAATTTTTATTTTTAAAGATTCTATGCGACAAAGATACCAAAAAAATGATAATAAAGATGTGGTTTTTTAATATTGGGGGAGAGATGTCGTTTATAGGTATTCAGTATTATTACCATACCAATTAAAATAAGCATCCAACTAATAAATTTTTTGCCGTCAGATAGGTAATTTTTCATTATTATTTAATTAAATGATTGATCGCTTTATGACATGTAATATTATTATTTAATTAAAATGTTTTATTTAAGTTTATTTGGACGATTTATAATGATTTTATAATGACTTTTGATTCAGTTTTTTGATGTATTACAATGACAATATTTAGATGATTTTGTGGTGATTGGTTTGTCATCGTGAAAAGATGCCTACACCTACACGTTATCGATAATAAAATTAAGTTTAAATTTGTATATCCAGGCACAGTTCTTTCGATCATTATTTGTTTTATTTCTAAGCAATCACGGTATCATGCCAACCTCGACATATGCTTGTAGGTTATTGAGAAACCTATTGTGAGAGCTTGTTGTTAATGATTGTTATTTGGTCTCCTTGTAGCCCAATAGCTGCGTGCTTCCCACACAATCGTTGGTGCGCACTGTAGATGGTGATCTTGACCCATTTTGTCACAAACAACTAAGTAGTCTGCCTTCTCTAAATCCTGGTGTCGCATAATCTGCAGAATTATTTTACTCTTTAATTAATAAGATGAAATACTCGAACGGATAACTCGTTCGAAAATTGTACTCATTATTGGTAGAACCGAGATTCGTCTATAGTTCTCAACTGAAAATTTATCACCACTTTTAAATATGGATGTTATTCTAGCCACTTGCATAATTTTAGGAAAATGCTTATTTTCAATGTATTTATTAATTGATTTTGTTAGTAACGGTGTTAAAATGGTGTCCAATTTCTTAACTTGTCCAGCATTAATTTGATCGTAACCACTAGACACATTTGAGTCTAACTTATCAATTATACGTAATTTTTATTTTGCGGGTTGGTTCACAATATAGAAAGGCAGGAGGATAGTCTTTAGTAATATTAGTACCAACATTATTAAAAAATTCTACAAATTGGTTTGCAACAAGCAGTGGGTCATTTTCTACTACATCCATAATTTTTAGCTCAATGCAAGGTGGTTCAGTAAATCCGGAGTTTGTAAGTAATTAATGTATAACCTTCTCTAATAATAATAATAATAATAGGATGGTTCATATTTTTTGTAAATTCCCGAGTGAAATACTGCTTTTTATAAAATTTAATGCGCATCTTGAATGATGTATTATGTTCCCTTAACGAATTCGAAAAGAAGGTGTTATTTGGATAGTTTTTATGTAACTTATAAACTTTATCTCTTGAGTTTGATATTTTTTTTAAGCTATGTATGTATTAAACCAAGGTTTCCTGTATGAGTTTATTTTTAAGTTAGAAATAATGTGATCGGTTTCCTGTATGAGTTTATTTTTAAGTTAGAAATAATGTGTGTTGAAAACCTGACATGTTTAACGGTTAAATGTTTCTAAAGACAAAAAATGCTTGTTTTTGTCACAATTATTTGACATACTTAAAGAATTATTGATTTGTTATAGTAATAATTAGTTTTATAATTTGAGTTTTATTAAAAGATTTTGGGTGATGAATTCAAATTCAGAAATTAATTTCATTAATGATTGCACTAAAAAAAAGGATAATTTAATGTTTATAATTCAATATAATAATTAAAAAAAAAAAAAAAGTTCAAGGTTTGAAATTGATCACTGTTTCAACAGTAGATAATAAATACATAACAACAGTATATAAATTTTGGTCCCAAATTTCCTCACTGCCTCATGAGAATTTTGTATACGTACAAGGAGTACAAGATACATTTTGTTATTGTGTTATGTCATTTACGTTGTTTGTATTAGTGTATCGTTTTGTGACGGTAAGTAACAAAAATAAGCCAATCGGTTGAAATCGGCAAAATTTTTTGATGCTTATGCTCGCGTGTGAGCATATTTCACTTGCTATGAAGCAGGACAATTAACAATACTGTGTTGTTCGTTGTAAGTATTTTATGAATATTCTACTGTTAGTAAAGTTCTTTAGTTTTAACTTAACATGTTTGTTTATTAATTTTTTAGGTTTCGTGTTGCAAAAGCAGATTAATTTTTCAATCAAATATTGTGTAAGTACAGTTTAACATTACACTCAAATACATTCAAAATACATAATGTAAACCGTACTTTCACAATATTTGATTGATTTAATTCATTTTAATATTTAAGCCATCAAAACATTCTGTTGAAAATTTGATAAATTTAAACAAATCGAGAATAATCGCAAATTTTTTTAACAAACTTTATTTGAAATTGGTAATGATGTTTTACGAAATCTTTTTTGCCCTTTATATTTTTTTAAATATAATATCCAAGATAAAAAAAGGTAGAAAAAATTATAAGTACATAACGTAAAACATTTGAATATTGAAATGTTAATTGCTCTTGTTTACCAACAAAATATAATATTTTGAACATACATACAGTGCTCGTAAAAAAA
This sequence comes from Tipula vernalis, assembly GCA_958295665.1. Classification (NCBI taxonomy): domain Eukaryota; kingdom Metazoa; phylum Arthropoda; class Insecta; order Diptera; family Tipulidae; genus Tipula; species Tipula vernalis. The sequence continues at coordinate 241,541,210 of OY282559.1, read as the reverse complement.
AATTGGGCAAACAAATTTATTGCAAATTGGAGTCTTTTTTTGCTAAAATTACAAAACTTTTGAAAGCAATTGGTTTATTGTTTCATTTTAAATACATGTATGACGTAATTTTTTGAAAAAAAAAAATTGACCTGCAATTTAGAGCCAAAACACCGAAAAATTCCATAATATTCAGAATACGTTTGATTGGAGTTAAAGTAATGTAATAAATTAAACACTTATTTTTTATTTTTTTTTTGTTTTTTATTGATTTATAGAACAATCTTTAATATTAATATTTTGTTGGACCGCCTTTTGCTTTTATTACAGCGATACACCTCCGATTCATTGAATTTGATAAATTTTTCAAAGTCGCAGGAGATATGGATTCCCAAATCATCATCAACAAACTTTTTAAAGCTTCAACCGATTCTGGGTGCTTCCTTGCTACTTCTAGCTTCATTATAGACCAAATATTTTCAATTGGATTTAAGTCTAGGCTATACGGGGGCCAGCTCAACACATCGATACTTTTTTCTTTGAAGTACTTTTTTACCTTTAAATGAAGAGATAAAAAAAACAAGTTTTTAACAAATTATTTATGTTTATCTGAAAGCCAATTTGTCTATCTACAATTCAAAATTAATAACTCAAAATTTTGGCGGTATGGCACGGAGCGTTGTCCTGTTGAAAAATAAATGTGCAAGTCTCGCCAAAAAGCTTTAACGCAGAAGGCTCAAATTCGTTCTGAAGGACCTGCAGATAAACAGCTGGTGTAACGCTGGAACTAAGGAAGCACAATCGACCGGTTTCATTTCCAGAAAAGCATCCCCAGACCATAACTCCTTCTTTTTTCGGTGGAAGTCTTAAAAGACATTCGTTGCTAAGTCTCTCGCCAGGTTTTCTCCTTACGAGAATTCTTCCATCTCCAACATGCAGCTTGAATTTTGATTCATCGGAGAAAATCACATCATTCCACATCTCTGGAGTCCAATTAACATGCTCCTGGGCCCATAGCAAACGTTTTTTTTTTTCACTAGTAATGTGAACTCAGGCTTCTGGACTGGTTTAAGTGCTCTAAACCAGCTTTAACAAGTCTTTTTCTCACTAAGCTGGCCGAATTTTTTTTCCCGTTGCTCGCTTAAGATTATGTCTTATGTCCGATGAAGTTTTAAAACGGTTCCGATGACTTTGTAATAGTATAAAACGATCTTCCACTGGCGTTGTCTTTCTGGGCCTTCCAGAGCCTTTCTTTCTTTGTGTACCGCCCATCTCTCGATTTTTTTTAATATTCCACGCGACAGTACTTTTAGGAATGTTTAATCTTTCACCTATTTCACGCGTGGTTAAATTTTCTCGCGCCAAAATCAACATATTGCTTTTACACTGGTCACTAACTTTTCCCACTTTTTTAACTAAAATTGCACTTAATTCTTTATTTGTCTAGGATCACTTACAGAATAACTTAATCTGACAAAATATGCACTATTTATTCTCAAAAAATAAATTACAGGCAATAAAACATCTGCACCCTAATTGCTTGCCCAATTTGTTTGCACATCAGTTGCGGGGTTGTACCGGTGTAATAAAAGCAAAAGGCGGTCCAACAAAATATTAATATGAAAGATTGAACTTCTATAAATCAATAAAAAACAAACAAAAAAATAAGTGTTTAATTTATTACATTACTTTAACACCAATCAACGTATTTTGAATATTTTGGCATTTTTCGGTGTTTTGCCTCTAAATTGCAGGTCAATTTTTTTTTTAAAAAAATTACGTCATACATGTATTTCAAATGAAACAATAAACCAATTGCTTTCAAAAGTTTTGTAATTTTAGCAAAAAAAGACTCCAATTTGCAATAAATTTGTTTGCCCAATTTTTTTTTACCAGCACTGTATGTACCTATTATTAAAAATCTTTTTTTCTTATTCCTTTATTTTGTGTTTATCTTGCTAGCTACTACAAGCATTTTATACATTTTCCCAATGCCATATGGAACGTAAACAAAATCATATAGGATTTTTAAATACATTATTTTACATCGTCTTTATTATCAATTTAAAAGAAAAGTTTTGTTTATAAATATAAATAATTTGAAATTAAATATATCGAATTGCAGGTTATATACAATTTTAATTGAAATTAATAAAATTTGAATACACAATTTTGCATTTTAGTCAATTGATTTTTTTTCCAAACATCGTCATCTTCGGTGTCCCTTTAAAAATTTCATTCGTATACGAAACCCTAATCTCAACAAAGAACACAAAATAACTATACGAAAAACTAAAAAGAGCATGAAGATCATGAATAGTTAAAGAGCATTCGAACACACACACACACAATTACTAATGCCAATACGATCTGGTAATTCTCGCCTCACCGACTCATGAGGCGACCAAAATTTATGTCCAGAAAGCGGAAAGAAAAAAAGGAAAAAAAAGTGTAATGCTTACCAGGGCCCTATTGCACCAACTACTTATCACTTAGTACTTATCATAAGTTAGTTTTTTTGATAATGACAAGTGATAAGTGTTTCACCAAAAGTAACAAAATTTCACTCTCTTATCAATTTGAAAAATTTATCAAATTTTGATAGTGATAAGTAATAAGCATTGCACATCAGAATGTCTATAGCTTATCAATTGACAAATTATCAAATTTTTATGATAAGTTGTAATGATCTACACAAAAATACTATAAATTGGATAGTGTTTGCAAAATAATATGCTTTCCGCACATTTTATATGTTAAACAATGGGTTTTGTACCTACATATATAGCAAAACAATTAAAAAATTGTTATTCTGTAATTTAATAACAACATCAATTTTGCATGTATATAATAATACATGACGAGAAACCTTTCTCAATTGAGAGTTCTTATTTAAGTGTTTAGAATCAATTGTAAAACTTTTTTTTTTGCTGCTTTTAAAACAAAATCTCTTTTCCAACTGTAAATAATTTTTGAACAGTACTTAAACGTAAACAATTTATTTTCATAACAAATGAATTAAGAAAATTTCTATTAACAAATTAAATTTAACTACATTATTCAAAAATTGCAATCGTCATCATATGGTATACAAACCAAAATGATTTTCCACTATTCGTCTCGTCTGCTTATGAGTACGATTAAATCTTTTGCTCTATTGCATCATCTGGATTTCTTCGCATTGGTGGGATAAGCCAATCGTTATGGGGTAAGCACTGTCACCCAAAATCACAGCATCGGGGAACGGACGAAAAACAAGACTCAAAATTGCTAAATAGCCTTGTATATCGCAATACTCTGGAGTCATGGACACTACCCGGCCAATTTGAATTTATTGCATAAAAGCTGCGGTCTGGGCCACATACCATCATTGCATTCAGTGAACGTTTTCCATGTCGATTCGCAAAGTGTTCTTCACTGACCTTAGGTGCATCTTTATTAATCACTGTTCCATCGACTCAACCAGCTACCTGAAGGTTATCACCCATCTCAAGAAACTTCTATCCTGGACATTCCTAACCAATGCAGTGTTGTTAGTAGCTGCTGTCCTCAATGCGCAGTTTCGGTCGCTTCCATGGTTCAAATTTGCTCCTATTTTTAATACTACGTGCTCAATTTGTTCATGTGACAAACGAAAAATTTTTATCACTCCCGAGTCCAGAGAATATTTGGTTCTGGTTTTACTACACGATTTCTTCTTCCGTTTTCATCCTCGAATAATCTTTCGAACCGACGCATTTTTGTATAAAAATTAAATTTCGTTTAATAAATTTCAGTTTTTGCTCACTAAAGTTGATATACCTACCTACAACATGGCCAAATTAATATGAACTTTATATTTTTTAAAATATTTATTTAACTACTGTACATTATTTTTCAAACCAAAGGAGACTTTTGTTACATGTTTATATCCCTTTGTTTTGCACAGAAAAACATTTTCCCGTTATTACGGGTTTTGCCGATATTAATTTTTTTCGTTTTTGTTCCATTTCAATTTTGTAATCGATTGTGATATATTGTGTTTAAACCTCGTGTATACCTTAAAAAATATTCAAATTATTATTTTTTAGAAGTGTAGTTATTATACTTTCAAGTGTAAGTAATATTTAATTATTTAAAATATGTTTACATATCTAATTGTTCATTTATTGAACCACAGTCATCATGGGAAGAAAACCAGACATGTCTGTCATTACAAAACGATATGTGATTAAATTATTAAAAGAAACGAAGTTAACACAGTGTAAAATTGCCGAATTGGCTGGAATCACTAAGTCCTCAGTGACAAATATTAAGAAACAGCAAGAAAACAGAGGATTCATGCTTAACCAGCGCACGCAACATTGTGGTCGAAAACGAATAACGACAGAAAGAGACGACAGAATCGTGCTGAAAATTATTCTTAATCATCGCAGAAAATCAACGAACATGATAAATAATGTTCTCAAAGAACAAAATGTCAACATCTCTGCCAGAACCTTAAGGCGTCGAATAAAGGAATTTGGAATAAAAAGTTGCCGGCCAACTATTAAACAAAAGTTGAATAGTACCATGATGGTCAAACGATTTGCTTGGGCTAAGCTTTATAAACATTTTACTATAGCAGATTGGGGAAATGTAAGCAAAAAATTTAAAATTTTTCGATTATTTAAATCATTTTGTAATGTTATTGTTTTTAACAGGTTTGCTTCTCAGATAAATCTCAGATTCAAATTCAACCAGAACGGAATATCTACGTTAAACGTCGCCCAAACGAACGGTTTCATGAAGCATGCATTAGTCAACGGGTAAAACATCCTACGTCAGTGATGATTTGGGGCTGTATCACCATAGAAGGCCCGGGACCTCTACACTTCGTCGAAGGAACAATGAACGCAGAAAAATATATTCAGCTCCTGGATACAGTGCTGGTGCCGGAGCTCCCAAAAATGTTCAACCCAAATCAAAATTACATTTTTCAACAAGATTGAGCCCCATGCCACACTGCAAAAAGGGTCCTAAAGTATTTAGGGGAAAAACAAATACCAATTTTGAATTGGGCGGGTAATTCACCGGATATGAACCCGATTGAAAATGTTTGGGCTGTATTAAAGCAGCAATTTGCAAAAAAAAACATCACAACTAAGTCAAATTTAATTGAGGAAATCACAACCACATGGTACCACGACTCCTTAATCAAGGAAACCATTATAAACTCAATTAAAAGTATGCCGCGTCGTCTCTCAATTTTACATAAAAATAAAGGAAGTTGGACAAAATATTAAGCCGCTTGGATTTTATTATTTTTATTTCTATTTTTTAATGTAACAAAGACTAATAAATAAATTTCAATGAATTAAGGTAACAAAAACGTGGTTTCTTTAAAAAATTTCCACCGAATACTTAATTTTTAAAAAGTTCATATTAATTTGGCCACGTACTGTACATTTGATAGTCTTATATTAATTTTAAAATATCCAAAAACAACTGTCTTACCTCTATGATAAATCAAAAAGAATGAAATTGTTCTTACTTTGACTTAGAACGTGTTCGAAGTTTGTGATAATTATTCCAGCTGTAATAATTATGACATTATTTTGTATGCAACCAAATTATCACAGCCACTACGTGTTGTAAATTTGACACTTCTGTAATAATATTCATAAACAAAAGCGCGCAGTAACAATAAAATAAAGCCTTATTACGTTAATTTATTTCTAAAGAAAATATTACAAATAAAACTTATTACAAAATATGAAAGAGAAAATTATTTCACTCCTGTCAAAATTATTACAAACTTCGAACACGTCCTTATCATTATAACTTATTAGAATACAATAAAATAGCGGTATAAATTTTGAAATTAAAATTATTATACACTTGAAAACACATTGTTACATGTATTGTCATTATCATTTATAATCATTTGAATAATAAATAATTTTATCGTAAAATGTGTTTGTACTCTTTTAAAATTGAACAAAAGTTCTCATCTTATAATAACAGCAAAAAAAAAACGTTTTTAGCAGACTTCGATCATACCACTACAATTTGTAGCTCTTATCAATTTATTTGAGTAGTGAAATTTTTCTTATTGATATTTTGGATAAGTTATCATTAAAGTAGTCGATTATTGATAAGTTAAAACTTTTGGTGCAACAGAACTACGAAAAACTTATCAAACATCTCAAAATTATCGCTTATTTTGATAAGCGATAATTTTGAGATTTTTGATAAGTTTTTTAATAATACTTATCCTTATTATTTCGCGAATATCCTTATCATTTCGCGAACTCAATTAAATACTTATCAAATTTCAATTTGGCACAACAGAAAATTATCAAAAATTATGATAAGTTGATAAGTAATAAGTGATAAGTATTTGGTGCAATAGGGCCCAGGTCAGCTGTTATTGTTGTTCAATTTTAGCAACGTATATGACGTTGTTCATAGATTATAATTTTTCACGGATAATTATCACAGCTGGTAATTTCGCATATTGTGGGTAAATTTGTTTCACCTGCAGAGGCCCATTACTTCTTACTGAGGACATAAATGCATCTTTTGATACTTTGTCTTTAAAAGTTATACAAAGTTGTTTCATTGTGCCACTGCCACTACGTCCACTGATTCAATATTTTTCAAGTTGAAATTAAACATTTTGCACAACTTATTTAAGAAATCTTCATGGTCATTGAAATCATGAGGAATTCCGGAAAATATTACGTCTTTCTCCATATTTTTTTTATTTATTTAGAGTGTCTATCGCAGAATAGTACAATTGAACAAATTAATTTTTTTTCCTTGTTTTAAGCATTTTTTATTTTAATTTTTTAGAATTATGTATTACGTGTTATGTTTAAAACTATGTGCGATAATCAGAATAATTTGTATTTTGTGTTTTTGTTACACCAGCACCAAATCTATAAATTTTGAGAGTACCCTATGCTCTATTTTTGTTTATTGTAATTATTTGATTAATCTCTTTCAGATTTTAATAAAGTTTTTTACAACACGTTAATTAACACTTTCGTTGTATTTTTATTGACTAGTTTATAATAAAACGATTCGCTTGGTGGCCGACGGGTGTAGGGCCAAAACAAAAATTATATAATGGTGGGAATGTGTGCATATTTTTTTTTTTTTAAATCTCACCGCAAAATGTGGCAGCACTAGAGTTAATTTTCCCAATTCCCGGGCATTCTTACATTCCCCCCGAATAGGGTTTTCGCACCAATTGAAAAAAAAGTTAAAAAAAGAGTCAATCATAGAAGTAAACTCATATTTGGATATCTACAAAGAACACGGAACTTTATTAAATTTGGGTAGCGATGAATGCCCCGTGCTTGATTTTAAAGCTGAAGCTGGAAGAGTTATTAAACCGCCATCTACTTGGCACTTTAAATTCCAAGAAACAAAACGTTTTATATTAACCAGATTATCTCGTAGTATCATTCAAGTATGGGGGGAACCATTCTATAAATCGGATATTGGATTTCCAAAATGAAATGTAAAACGAGGGAAAAACTGGCTAATATGGTACCGGCAATAATACCAACTGGGATGCAGGTGAAAGACGCCAAAGTTTCTGATGTTAAAAAGCTATTGACATCAATCGATGAGGGCCAACACTGCTGCGCTAATCTAGATAATGCAGAAGACGTACTAAGTATTTAAGGTTTCAATACCAATGAATTTTAATTTGTGATGAAATTATTGTGATTTTTATAATTTATATATTTTTTTTTTGTTTTGGTGTTTGCAGTTTCTGTTTATTATTTATTTATTTTTTATAAAATATAAAGCCAAATAAAAATGAAAAATAATTATTTAAGATGGCAATATGTTTGTTTTTTCTTGCATTCATCAAAATCCTGCATTTTAAATCCCTGAAATGAAAATTTACATAATTTCAAAACCTACCTATTCCAATTGCAACAAGTTTCAAAACTAATCTATTTCATCTTGTAAGTTTCAAAATAACTCTATTCCAAATTTGTTTGCAAAATATCAGCTAAAGTTGATAAATTACTATATTATACACTTTAAACAATTAGTTGAAATTACCTGAAAAAAATAATGAAATAAAAAAACAAAGATTTTTTTTAAAATAAATTTGAAATAAACAGTTTTTTCCATTTCACTTCAAAAACAAGAAAAGTGGAATAGATCATTTTTGATTCTATATGTCACAATTATTATCACTTTTATTAATATAAATTATTGTTTTGAATTTCACTACAAAACTTGCTACTTTACTCGTTCGCCATTTGCAACCCAATTAGATAAATGTACATATAGTTAAACATTTGTTAGGTTTTGTCTATGCTAACATTTATAAGCTTATGTTTAACGTTTTTTGGTAGTGTGAAGATGTAACCAAATGAAGGTTATTTAAGTTTAAATTAAATTGAATTAAATTAATTATAATTAATTATTACAGGTTAAAGTGATAAATCATTCTTTAAAAAACCATTTATAAAGAGATAAGTGTGAAATAAGATGTGATTTTAAATACCAATGTGATACAAGTTTAAGTTAATTTCTGGCTTATTTTTAGGTTAAGATGTCATCGATTATTTTGTCACGGCAATATAATTATCCAGTTTTGTAAAGATTATTCTACTCAGAATCGATTGGGTTTAACTCTAATAGGTGTAACAGAATGGATAGCGGACTATCGATCCTGTTGCAGAAATTATTCACGCAGAGGCTCGGGTGCGGTCATCTGAGGCCGGCTAAAGCTCAGGGTATCGGGGTGGGGTTTCCCCGAGCATACGTGAAACTTGTTAGACCGCATAGAATGAAAAGAATGCAAAAACAAACAATAACAAAAGGAAATGAACGAGACTCAAAGCAAGGACCAACTTACCAACGGAGACAGTGATTCACACACCTACCACATCCTACAACCAAGTTATTAGGCACTCATCGTCCTAATCGACTCCTTGAGTTTAGAAACCAAAAAAAAAAGAAAAAAAAAACATGAATTGAGAAAAAGGCTTAGCTAAAGAAAAGAACTATTCATGAGAACACCGGAGAAAGGAACGAAGAGAGAGAGAGCTGTAAACAAATGTTATTATTTAAAAAAAAACCGAAACCTATTAAAAATATATGCATGCCATTTAACTATGCGTGTGAGAAAAGAAAAATATTTACATATGTATATATATTGATATTAATTTCCTTTTTTTCCAATATTTTTTCCAATTTTCTTTTTTTTTCCAATATGGCCGCCGAGTAACTTAGTCGTGTTGATGTAGAGCAACGTTTTTTTTTTAATTAAAATATTTTATTATTGTGATCAAATATTAAACAATTCAATTGCCCATTGCCAGAATAGTTCAAATTATACGTAAAAGAAAATAAATCTTTAAATTGAATCATAGATAATCAGTTATATCAGTGAATTTGATATTTTTTTTTTTTTTTTTGTGTGTGAACAACTAAATAAAAAATTTTAGTGCCTTTTCTCTGCAATATTGCAATTAAAATTAAAACAATAATTAAATCTACGAATTAAGTGACAATAGATAATAATTAGAGTGATATTGTATGTATTTAAAAAAAAAATAACTTAAAACTATAATTTAAAATAAATACATACATTCATAACGGTGGATTTTTATTAAAAGTGCTATATCTACAATCATAAAGTTTTTGAACTGCTTTGTTAGTTGGCATAATCTTTAAAAATGACTGAGTCGCCAAACACAATTAATTTGCCTAAAGTGCCTGTGACGCGTAGCTTTTCTAAGTTAGGAGAAATATTTCAAGCGGAAAATCCGTCTATGAAAGATCTTCTTACTGCTATCAAGGTCACATTCGATAGAATTAATACGTCGGAAACAATTTTATCGAAGAAATTTGACACATTGAGTGAAACTGTTAATAGTATTGGCAACGAATTATCAAGTGTTCAAAAAATATAAATCAACTTGACGACAAAGTTGCAAAATGCAATATCCAGATTCAATCTCTAGAAAATGAAGTGGAATCGTTGAAGCAACAACAACTTCTCAATGATATTGTCATAAGCGGGTTTCCATCATTGGATTTCAATGTTGAGGATGTAGTGGTTAACCTAAACAAAATATTCCAGTTCGATACAAACAACATCACTCAATCATATCAAAAAATAATAAAAGTTGCAAATCGTAAAAGTAATACGGAACCTATACAATTTTTGCATATGATCGTCACGTTTAAAAATACTGTCATTAAATCGAATTTTTTGACAAAGCTACGTAATAACGGAACGCTATATTTGGCTCAACTGTATCCAAATCAACATCATAATAAACAAATTTTTATTAATGAGCGGATGACAAAAAACAACGTACAGCTAATAAAAATGTTGAACCAGTTGAAAAAGGGAAAGAAATTAACTCACGTCTGGTTTCGCGGTGGAAAAATATTTGCACGCTTGAACGAGGGCAATCAACCAGTGTTAATCAAAACAAAAGATGATATCACAAAATTACCAGCATAGTTGCTCGACATCATTTATTTATGACGTCTGCAGAAATAAACACCAAAAAAGATAAATATTTTTTAGATTTAAATCAATTTATTTATAACACTAATTTAAATGTAATTTTAGGTATCAACATCTTATATTTAAACATCAATCGCTTAATGAACAAGCTTGAAAGAGTGGAAGAATTTCTATATTCATTAAAGTTGAAAATTGATGTAATAGTCTTAACTGAGACCTTTCTTTTCAACCGGGATATTCATTTTTTTAATCTTCATAATTACAAATCATTTCATCTAACTCGTGAACATAGAGGGGGCGGTGGTATTACTGTTTTCATACATGTTGATCTTGATTTTGAGCTTAAACGCAGTGAACTGTATATGGAGAATGAGTTCCTCATCCTCCACTCTCGTAAGTTAAAATTTAATTTAATAACCGTATATAAACCGCCACACACTGATTTTAATTTGTTTTTAAACTATTTTGCTTCTCTTTTGGAGCAGTACAAACACAGTGTTGTGGTTGGTGATTTCAATCTAAATATTTTAAACGAACATGAAACGGATGTGGTTAACTACAAGACTATGCTGCAAATATTCTCATATAAAATTATTAATAAAATTGACAAGAAATACTCTACACGATTTTCTAATACTAACAGTAGCATTATCGATCATGTTTTGTCTTCCGTGCCATATCAGTTTTGTTTACTCGTTTCTCCGACCGATCTTAGTGATCATGAATACCTATTAATCCGCTGTATGGCCCCTAATAAACGAATGACTATTACCAAACAAGTAAAACTGTCTAACGAACAAGCCATTTTTCAATATATTGTAAATGCTGACCTGGGTTGCACTACATTTCTAAATTTTTATCACTTACTAGTAAACACAATTATAGAAAATAGCACTAACAGGGAACGCGTGATAAATTTGCAAGATTACAATAAGCCATGGTTTACCAAGGATTTTAAACAAATTATTAAATCGCGAATTAAATTCCAGAAGCTTAAGAAACGGTATCCCAACAATTTGTATTTCAAAAACGTATTTAATAGTCTAAAACAACAATCTTATGAAATGGTAATTAACCTGAAATCAAAATACTACACAAATTTATTAGAAGACAGTTTACGAGCACCTAAAAAAATGTGGTCTGTTATTAATGAAATTTTAAATAATCGTACTACTATAGCGCAAGACCCCATTAATTTAATTATTAACGATAAATTAGTCACAAGCCGAATTGAAGTTGCAAACCGATTCAATGAATATTTCAATAATATTGGTATGTCACCTGGTTTCAATATTAACTACAAAACTCTACCTTACTGTAATGTAGTAACTAATAAATTTTGTAACTTTGAACCCACAACACCAGAAGAAATTAAGCTAATCATTTCTAGCTTGGAATCATCTTGTTCACCTGGCTTGGATTCTATATCAACAAAACTCATTAAGAGGGTTAACTCTACAATAACTCCTATATTGTGCAGCTTTGTAAACGATACTTTTTTATTCAGCAAATTGCCTGATGAACTAAAAATAGCACGTATAACTCCAATATTCAAATCTGGGTCTAAGTTGGATATTAACAACTATAGACCAATCTCCGTCCTTCCTACATTTTCTAAAATTTTTGAAAAAATTGTCCATCAAAGACTGGAGTGCTATCTGATGGAAAACCAGTTAATTCACCCTAATCAGTTTGGTTTTCAGAAAAATTCCAGTACTCTTTCTGCCATTTTGAATTTTATGGAAATTATATACAATAATCTAGAAGCTAAAAAGTGTACTTCATGCATTTTCATTGATTTGGCTAAAGCCTTTGATTGTATAGATCATATACTTTTAATACATAAATTAAGTAGTATTGGAGTCAGTGAACACGCTCTATTACTATTACAATATTATTTGTATAATCGGAAACATTACGTTCAAATAGGAAACGATAAATCTGAAGAGCTGCTATTAAAGTCTGGTGTACCACAAGGTTCCATTTTAGGGCCCTTGCTTTTCACTATCTATATAAATGATATTTTCGCTTTGAACCTCTCTGGCAAAATTCAATTGTTCGCGGACGATGCGGCAATTATTTATGGTGCTAATGACAGATATAACTTAGAACTACAAATGGCAACTGATATGAAAATCTTAAGTGATTACTTTACCAGAAATAAACTTCGTCTTAATAAATCAAAAACTAAATTTATAATATTTTCTCTTAGGCAACCACTATTTACTGACCTTGAGGAAATTATTCTAGATTCGGACAAAATCAATAGGGTAGAGAGCATCTGTTATCTCGGCTTGCATCTTAGTTTCAATTTAAAATGGACACACCAGGTAAACTCTATAAAACAGAAAATAGCTCCCTACATAGCAGTCTTCCGACGAATTGGGAAATTTGTTCCCCATGCAGTTTCACTAAATTGTTATTTTTCGTACATTCATTCAAATTTATTATACCTAATTCAAATTTGGGGATCTGCAGGCAAAACAAAAGTGAATGAGCTGCAGATTTACCAGCATCAAGCCCTTAAAGCGATTAATTGCCTTAACATGAGAACACCAACAATTTCACTTTATAACAATAAACTACTGCCGATATCTCAAATGATAGATTATGAATTTATTCTCTTGGTATATAAAATAAAACATCGCATGATAAAATGTAATAACGTATTAACTACAAATTATAAGATAACGGAACGTTCCAATCGGGATGCTGCGCATTACCGCTTACCAAATTATTTGTACAAACTATCACAAGATAGTGTATTTTACCGCGGGTTAAAACTGTTCAACCAACTTGAACCTGTGTGTAAGTGTATGCCACTTGGCGCCTTTAAAACGAGCATGAAAAGTCGTTTTTTTACTGAATTTGTTCGTGAATATGAATTAAACCATTGATTTCTTTGTTCATTGCTTGATTGATATTATTTTGTTTGTATGTACATATGTACTATAGTTATATTAGTTGATGCCTAGATAATATTTAATATCTAAGTGTATTTTTATCTACTTTGTTTGTTTAACTTTAATAATTATGTTGTATATAGGTTAAGGAAAAAAAAATATTATTGTATAAACTTTATTTCAATTTTGATGTTTTCCAAAATAAAAATGTATGTTTTTCGGAAAATATAAATAAAAAAAAAAAAAAAAAAAAAAAAAAAAAAAATTTGACTGCTCAGAATTTTAATGAATGAAATTTATAAAAAAAAATAAGCAAATTCAACGCAATAAATTGAAAAGCCATATCATTAAGCAATAACAAAAAAAAATTTTAAATCCAAAAAAGCAAAAGCAAAAAAAATCATGGAACTGTAAATTTACACTTACATATTAAGTTAAAAAAAAATTTACCAAAAATTCAACAAATAAGAAAAAAATTAAATAATAATAAAAAAACGAACGGTTCTTTTCACCCGGCTGCCACAATTTCCGCAATCCACATCAGCAATTCACCGCAATCAATTCACGCCAATAATCAACTCACTACAAATACAGCAAAATATTCCGTAGCGGCGTTTAATACTTTTATTTCACCGTAGTTCGCCAAACGTTATTGAATAACACAGCATCAGAATAGCAAAATAAAACAGCAATTAGCGAACAACTATATTTGCCCCGCACTGCATTCATTACCACGTATACAAACAGTAATAATAAACCGTCAGATCACGGGTTTGATATACCGTAAATCTGCCACACGCAAACGGCAATCAGTGGAACAACCGTATTGCTCAGCCCTTAATTCACTAGGCTTGCACAGAATGATACTTTATATTTTCAATTTACTACTTCGCTTTTAGCACTCGCTTTTAGCCACTTTAATAAATGTTTTCTTATTATTTTTGTTTTAATATCTGTTTTGTTGGTTTTTTTCATGCACTCAAAAAAATCAAACTCATAGAAATGCAAAATTATTATTTCTTTATTTTCTTTGTCTTTTTATTATTTTTTTTTTTTTTATATAAACATTACAATTTTGATCACAATTTTTTTTTCAAATAAATTTTCTTTTCTTTATTTATTTATGGCTCATAAAAAAAAATACAAAATGACTAACAAATTTCGCAAATTGAAAAAAAACACAAAATTCAAATTCTAAACAATGCCAAAACTTTACGCAGAATTATAGAAAAAAAATCAATTATATTTTTCGTTTCTGCAGTCTGCACGCTTATCATTTCACTCATGAGATCATAACCTCGCCTGATCCTAAAAAAAATCACCTCCGATTCCCAATTTTGTTAATTGTTATTTTTTTTTTCTTATGTTCATTTGTTATCAATCTTTCCCCTCTCTCTTCGTTCAATTGCACTACCAACAGCCACATACAAACAAAAATTCAGGACAGTGCAACCCTTTTCGCCGCTGTTCACGATGCGCGGGCTGACGCAAAGAAGCGCTAAACACACGTAGGGAAAATCCCAAACCGCCGGAGACGATGAGGAAGAAACGATGAAATTTCGCGGTTCGGCAATAAAATAATAATAATAATGTGAGGTTGAAACTTTTCTAACGATTGTAACACCAAATGTTACATAGGTTTGTTAAGCAGAAACAGATTATCCAATTAAAAATCACCGCTAATTGATAAGGATTACAACAAATACCCAATTAAATCTGAAACGTATACAAATTAAATAATTATAAATAATTTTAATAAAATACATTTATTCAAAATGTATTCGATTCAATAATTAATACGATTTTACCAGAAAATTAATTTTACATTTCCATATACGTTGAATGGAATTGGAAATCCTTGTGCGCTTCCTATGCAATCAATAAGTAAATTAATATTTAAAAAAAAAAAATCTAAATATTCTTTGCTTTGGTTGAAATTTGGTTAAACCTCCCAGATATTCTGAAAATCCCTATCTTCTAAATTTTTTTTTTAAATATTTGTATTTTGTATTCCAACAAATCGGGGATAGCTTTAACAAGAATTTATATTTATGCTATTCATATATGTTTGTATGCTTGTACGGATGTTTTCTAATCCTGATTCATTAGATATTTGTTCATTTTGTTGTTTCCTCAATAGCAATTGTTGTAATATAATATCTGCGGTATATTATGTATATCCATTCTAAAAATTATTATATGAACATTTAAAATAAATTCCTAAATTTATGTTTTTAAAGCGAAAGCTATAAATATATACATATCCGGGTATGTATTACTGGATTATATTATGTACTATATATTTCGTATGTACAATATGTATGTGTTACACCCATTTTGCTAATTTTCCAATGTTCTCTTTATGTGAAATAGATAAATTACAAGTTTTCGTTTTTCTTTTCAGTACGAGAACGCAAAACAAGTTGTTTCTTTATAATATTCATAAATCTTTAACATGTATTTTTGGTTTTGTTGTGCGTGGTTATTGGGTTTCGTTTGTTGCGAAGAGTAAGAAAAAATCGTGATATGAAAATGTAAAATAGGAAGATTTTTTTTTTTTTGTCATACATAATTCGATGATCTATAGATAAAACGTTCTTTTTATAAGTTTATACATACAATGATTTTGCAAATGCATATACCCTAAGCAAAGATACAGTTAAATCGATTACGTAGAAGAGATTTGGTTTGAAATTTCTTGTTTCATAATCGTCTAGTAATAAAACAATTGTTTTATATGATGTTACAGACTTATCACGCACAACTGGAAAGTTGCCAAGCTCGAGGAACCAAAGGCTGACTATAGGTTAGCTGTCTTAATTTTAAACAGGGAGTCACTGACTGCACTGGAAAAAACTAATTGTACCGTAAACTATGGTTTCAGTGCAGTCATACTAAAAATTTACAAGAAGGACGCGGACAAGCCAGAGACGCCAAAGTCTGAGGAAGTTGTGCTTGAGAGCTCATCTGGGCGCCCTGAAGAAGGGGACAGCCAGGCAGAAACTCTCTACAGACACAGAAATAACAATGTCCTTGGAGTCATAGAAGGTACTCTCAGAGGGCTTCACATCAGGGAAGGGCTCTGATGATACCGTTATGGAGAGGAAGGTATAGAAATGGTAACATTGCTACAAATTAACCTCCACCACTGAAAGGCAGTATCAGCTGCTCTCCTCTTAAAAATTGAAAAAGAAGGGACAGATATTGTCTTGTAAGACTCAAGACTATTAAAGATCAATGCATATGAAAAAAGAAGGTAAGGTTCGGTAGTGCATTCTCGTTAAGAATGATAAAAGTTTATTTCTGCTAACAAATTTCAGTAATGGAGATATAGCAGCGGTCATCATTGAGGTTGATAAACTAACTTCTGGCTAATATCAGCTTACCTAGCTTCCAGTCCTCCACCATTCATTCTAGGTAAATACATTTTAGAGGCTCAAAAGCGTAAGGTTGGAGTCATCCTGGGTAGTCATGCAACTCCTGATCATACAATCTGGAGAAGTACGGACTCAAATAAACGAGGTGATTGATTTTATTTTAAGTACTGACCTTCATTTATATAACATGGGCAATAAGCCTACTTTTATAACTAGAAATGTATTTCTTGTCTCAAACTTTTGACGATTAGTCTATTAAACTGGAAAGTGTCGGAAGACCACTTCTTTTCTGATCACGATTATCTTCAATTCAAAATGGACTTGGCTTCACCAACAAATCCAATCTACAGGAACAGGAGGAACCCCGACTGGGATAACTTTAGAACTATTCTGGGTAATTCATTACCAGTGCCGGTGCTAAAACCTTCAAAAACTACGGAAGAATTCGATGGCCTAGTGGACGAGCTGTACAGCGCTTTTAATTAAGCGATACTGGTCTTTAGCTCTCTTAGCAGGCCTAGGGATAAATCTCGGCCATCCTGGTGATCCAAGGAGATTCAACAAACACGTCAAAGATGCAAAAGACTCTTCAAAACAGCTAAGAAAACAAGAGCCGCTTTAGACTAGGACTCCTATAAGGAAGTCCTCAAAATTTACAAATATCAATTGAGAAGTAACAAGAACAGATCTTGGAGAATGTACTGTGGCAAAATTCAGGAGCCTTCGAAGATGTCTGGGCTACGCAAAGTACTTGTCAACTGATCCTTCCATCCTAAGTTATCTTCAACGGCCGGATGGGATATGGACCACTAATAATACGGAATCGTTGAAACTTCTGCTGGAAACTCATTCTCCTACCACATCAGTAGATAATATGGCTAGTAGCCTTGTAGGCTAAATTATTAGCAGAAAAAAGATCCTTTGGGCGATAAATAGTTTTAAACCATACACATTAGTCGCCTGGACTCGGTGGTATTATTCCTGCGGATATTCAACAAACTACATTTCCTGGTTAGGGGTAATTTTCAAAGGCAGCCTCGAACTATGTCAAATTCCTATCAAATGGATGGAAGTGAAGGTTGTATTTATACCTAAGGCGGGCAAATGGTCACACTGCAATCCCAAAGACCTTAGACCGATTAGCTTTCTTCCTTTTTAAAACACTGGAAAGACAAATAGAAGCTAATATTAGAGGCACAATTGTTCCGGAAAATCTGTCTAATTCTCAACATGCCTGTTGCGAGGGGAGATCTGTAGAAACTGCTCTTTATTCTCTTAGATATTTCATTAAGAAAGCTTTCGAGTAAAGAGACTTCGCAATTATAACTTTTCGGATATTGAGGGGCCTTTAACAATGTGCTTGCACGAGCTATACCTCGGGCACTTTGAAATCTGGGATTGGATGAATCACTCTACACCTTTTCATTTTCAAATTGGAAATAATCAATATCAAATTGGAAATAGTCAATATCAATTTGGAAATAATCATTTCCAAAGTGGAAATAATCATTTACAAATGTAAAATGAAATTAATAAAAGAAAAATATGTCAATATGTTAAAAAACTAATAGCATATCAATCTGAAAATCGCCAATCATATATAAATGGATGAAACGAACTTTAATCTTTTCAAATCAGGACAAAAGGACGATGCAAAAAAGGAAGCCGTTGTAGATATATTGCAGAAGGCTGCCGTGGCGCTAATGTTCATATTTTAGGATACATAGGTAATGTGGGGCTTATTCATCACGAAGTAAGAAGAGGAGCATTTAAAACCCCGCAAGCGAATGAATTCATACGCAATTGTCTACGCAATGCTCTAACCAAATATCAATAACCAGTCGTAATGGTAATTGATAATGCTCATGCGTGTCATGCGTCTATTGAAGCTGTGTTTGAAAGTGAATTTTTTAAGGATTAGGCTCGTACAGTCCAATGTTAAACCCCATAGAATTGGCTTTCTCGGCTCTTAAGGCCTCTATTAGTCGTGTTTTCCATGAGAACTGCACTAGAACTCGATAAATTTTAAATCCCTTTTATTCTATGTAAAGAGAAAAATTAATAAATTCTTAAAGTGCTAATGTGTAGTACATTTAACATAAATACACATTTTAAGTTGTTACAGCAATAAATAATTACAAATATAGCTTATTTTTTTAGTTACACTTGATAAATCCATGAATTTATCGAGTGTAGTTGCATGTAATGATGAAATAACTGAAGGGGGAAATTTTTAAACTTAAAATTTGTAATTATGTCAAATACACTACATATTTGCGCTTTATGAATTTATTTATTTTTCGTTTTACATAGAATAAAAGGGATTTAAAGTTTATCGAGTTCTAGTGTAGTTCTCATGGAAAACACGGCTATTAAACGAGATTTAACAACTGAAATATACTAGATGTTTTAAATTTAGTCGATACGATTTTTTAATTTACTATAAATATTAATAAAGTTTTGATCATAAATATTGTTGTATCCTGTGAGTTTTTTTATTTTTAAATTTAAAAATGATTATTTCCAATTTGATATTGATTATTTCCATTTTGGAAATGATTATTTCCAATTTGATATTGGGTATTTCCAATTTGAAAATATTTATTTCCAATTTAAAAATGATAACTTCCAATTTGAAGTTGAAAAGGTATAGAACTGGATAAATTAAACCCTAAGAAGCAGGATCATAAAGGCCAGTTTGGGGGAATCATCTTTCAGAAGATTTGCAAGCAGAGGTACGCCGCAGTGTGGCATTCTGTTCTCTCTACTTTGGAACTTGGTCATAATTGACCTGTTGCTAAGACTGGAGGATAGTACATTCAAGGGGCAACCACATTGCGGATGTTGTTGCTATTGGTACCCGTGGCAAATATCCAGGCACCCTTAGTGAGCTTATGCAAATTGCCCTGGACATTCTTTCATTAAGGGTCAATAGCTGTGTGTTCCATGTTAAACCGAATTGGTTCTTTTCTCTAGGAAATATGAACTTCCTCATATCGATCCTCCCACTTTAAATGGGTTAAGCGTGACTTTTGCAGATGAAGCGAAGTTTCTGGGTCTCGTTTTGGATAGCAAATTAAATTGGAAACCTAATATTCTGGAAAGGGTAAAGAAAGCTACGGTAGCACTATACTATTGCAAAAATGACATTGGAAAAGGCTAAGGGTGGACCCCCGCAACGTCGATTGGCTTTATACCGTAGTAGTCAGACCCACACTTTTGTATGGGGTAAGTCTGGTGGCCTGCTCTGGACAAAACTGTCAACCAAAAGTTGTTGACAAAAGTTCAGAGAAGAATCTTTCGAGATTACTCAAGAACTGCTATTTTTGACTCCTTTAGTTATTTTGGAAAAACAGTTGGCAGCTTGTACTGGCATACGACTGAAATATCCCTTAACGCGGACCTGCAACAATACAGAGCACTCATCTATACTGTGTAACAAAAAGACTCCCAATGCCACCGATTATACCCTCCCGGCACTATCTTTTAACACAAAGTTAAAGTTATTAGTTGTTATAAACTTCGTCATTTATGGTTCAAAACGGGGTGTAAAAACGTGGGTGGTTCAAAACGGGGTGTTCCGTAGCACATTCCTGAAGTATGGCCAACCCATTATCCAAAAAAGATATCTGGGAGCATCACGATCCAAAATTATGCAGGCCCAGGCCCTGCCTATCCGCGATAAGGTTTGTAAGAATTTAGGATGTTAGTCACATACATATCTAAGGCAATAATCGCATCAACGTTATTTTCTTACTATGTACTTAATTTATTAAAAATTAGATAAATCAAACCCTCCCACAATCCAGGGGTCTTCTCTTCTCGTGCTGTATATAAAGATGTGACCCTATTTCCAGCCATCACCATCTAACGCGGTGGTTGTATTTGTAGTAACATTCAAACAACATGCAACATATTACTATATTACGCTCAGAAAGAGAAATCACCAGATAAATATTCGGTTTTTTTTCTCAATGTTCCGCTCACCTCAAAATAATCTATAAATATAAATATCCCTATCAAAATAAAACAAAAAACAATGCAACTACCCAGTCGGGTGGGTCACCTTACCCACTATGTAGTTCAAAATCCTAACCTAAAATTTAGCACTGCTAATTTTTATAAGAATAAAATCCAACAGTTCACTTAAATCTTTATACTTATCTGAGACTGTTGTTGTACCCATACAAGTTTGTGTACCTAGGTATATCAAACTACAAATTATCATTGTCCTTCTTCTTTTTTATTTGTCTCTCACTTTTTCATTTCGGCTATAACACCTTCGATCATTACACTTTCGAACAGTAAATTCAAAAAGAAAACATAAATCTCTCAATTTTTACTTCAAGCCTGGTCTCATGAAGATCTCACGTGATCTCACGACACTGATACCAATTTTTTTTTTTACTAATTTTTTGTGTTTTGCTAAATTTTAACATTTCCTAAAACTTTTCATGTGATGTTATCGGTGCTTATTTATATTAAGTGTAAATGTAGACATCGATAACATCACAAAACAAGTTTTAAGAAATGACAAAAATTAGCAAAACACAAAAAGTAGCATGAGTAAAAAAAAAATGGTATCAGTGTCATGAGATCACACATTTTGAATTTCATGAGACAGGCTTCACTTCAATTCTCTCGTGTCATTTTCTAGGTTAGAAAACAATCAAAAAATTAAAATTAAAATTGCAAAAAAAAAATCGAAACAATTAATAACCTCACGTTAAAATTTTTATTTTAACGGGTACAAAACCCACCAATACAACCAACTATTAACTTTTTTAAATTAACCCGATTTGTCCTAGAACTTTTTTTAACAATTTTTTTGGTTTGAACCCCAAAGACAGTGTCTTTGAGGTCTAAAACAATGAAAAATATGTTTGGGACATCGACCAGATTTGTAGTTTTCGGGAGAACCCCCTTTGCCATAAGGCAACACGGTGATATACATACAGAATTTTTTCAACGAAATTATTATTCGAAATAAAAGATAATTTTTATGTTAATTTATTAAATTCAGAATTACTTATTATCAGCGCAGCGTGTTTTATTCGTTACGAAAATAACTAAGTGGTTAATTCCATCGAAATGGATTGTTGTTTCTACAGAGTTTTCGTTAACTTTTCGCTTCGGATTGACTGATGGACTTGGTTGCTTTGGTTTCTCACCATAATGCTGACAATAGTATGCTACACGTTTTTATTTTATTTATTGTTAATCGTACAAATACTTTATACGACTTATCCAAGGGCGGATACAAGGGGGGGGGGGCTTAGAGAGGGTAATTCCCCCCCCCCCCAAATGAAACCAAAATGAAACAAAAACTTCTAAAAAACACACCTGAAACGACAACATATTAATTGACAAAACGATGAATAACTAATTTAAAATTATTAAAATAATTGAATTCTATGTAAGTAATTCGCGTGAACTTTGTCCTAAATCTGTCCTAAAAAAAAAAAAATAATTAGGATTTTTTTTTAGGACAAACTTCACGAATCTAAATACATAAGTGAAGTTTGTCCTAAATTTGTCCTAAAAATCGTCAATAAAAATTATTGTTTACATGTATTAGTGTAAAAGCAGAAACTCTCGTTATAACGAATTTCTTTAATAAGAATAATAAAAATTATTTACGAATTATACGTAATACATAAAAACGATGGAAGTAAGATATTACCTCATATATTTTCTTTATAAATTAATGTAGCGAATAATATGAATAAATGAAATTTCGAATTTTCTTGACCAAAGTGGCCTATATGCAAAGTTGGCTTAGGATGTAGGCTATCCGAAACCAGTTTTTTCATAATATTTGGTATAATTATTGGGTGAGATCGTATCAAACATCGTTGTCCTAAATACCCTAATCCCCTATTTTTTTCAAAACTGAAACTGGCTCCGGATAGCCTAGATCCTATGCCAACTTTGCATATAGGTCACTTTGGTGTCAGCTTCCTAGGATTTTCTCAAGAAAATTGGGAAAATCATTTTTTCATAATATTTGGTATAATTATTGGGTGAGATCGTATCAAACATCGTTCTCCTAAATACCCTAATCCCATATTTTTTCAAAATTGAAACTGGTTTCGGATAGCCTAGATCCTATGCCAACTTTGTATATAGGTCACTTTGGTGTCAGCTTCCTAGGATTTTCTCAAGAAAATTGGGAAAATCATTTTTTCATAATATTTGGTATAATTATTGGGTGAGATGGTATCAAACATCGTTGTCCTAAATACCCTAATCCCCTATTTTTTTCAAAACTGAAACTGGTTTCGGATAGCCTAGATTCTATGCCAACTTTGCATAAAGGTCACTTTGGTGTCAGCTTCCTAGGATTTTCTCAAGAAAATTGGGAAAATCATTTTTTCATAATATTTGGTATAATTATTGGGTGAGATGGTATCAAACATCGTTGTCCTAAATACCCTAATCCCCTATTTTTTTCAAAACTGAAACTGGTTTCGGATAGCCTAGATTCTATGCCAACTTTGCATAAAGGTCACTTTGGTGTCAGCTCCCTAGGATTT
The DNA here is from genome assembly GCA_958295665.1 of Tipula vernalis. Classification (NCBI taxonomy): domain Eukaryota; kingdom Metazoa; phylum Arthropoda; class Insecta; order Diptera; family Tipulidae; genus Tipula; species Tipula vernalis. The sequence continues at coordinate 241,517,938 of OY282559.1, read as the reverse complement.
TCTCAAGAAAATTGGGAAAATCATTTTTTCATAATATTTGGTATAATTATTGGGTGAGATCGTATCAAACATCGTTGTCCTAAATACCCTAATCCCCTACTTTTTTCAAAACTGAAAATGGTTTAGGATAGCCTAGATCCTATGCCAACTTTGCATATAGGTCACTTTGGTGTCAGCTTCCTAGGATTTTCTCAAGAAAATTGGGAAAATCATTTTTTCATAATATTTGGTATAATTATTGGGTGAGATGGTATCAAACATCGTTGTCCTAAATACCCTAATCCCCTATTTTTTTCAAAACTGAAAGTGGTTTCGGATAGCCTAGATCCTATGCCAACTTTGCATATAGGTCACTTTGGTGTCAGCTTTCTAGGATTTTCTCAAGAAAATTGGGAAAATCATTTTTTCATAATATTTGGTATAATTATTGGGTGAGATAGCATCAAACATCGTTGTCCTAAATACCCTAATCCCCTATTTTTTTCAAAACTGAAAATGGTTTAGGATAGCCTAGATCCTATGCCAACTTTGCATATAGGTCACTTTGGTGTCAGCTTCCTAGGATTTTCTCAAGAAAATTGGGAAAATCATTTTTTCATAATATTTGGTATAATTATTGGGTGAGATGGTATCAAACATCGTTGTCCTAAATACCCTAATCCCCTATTTTTTTCAAAACTGAAACTGGTTTCGGATAGCCTAGATTCTATGCCAACTTTGCATAAAGGTCACTTTGGTGTCAGCTTCCTAGGATTTTCTCAAGAAAATTGGGAAAATCATTTTTTCATAATATTTGGTATAATTATTGGGTGAGATGGTATCAAACATCGTTGTCCTAAATACCCTAATCCCCTATTTTTTTCAAAACTGAAACTGGTTTCGGATAGCCTAGATTCTATGCCAACTTTGCATAAAGGTCACTTTGGTGTCAGCTTCCTAGGATTTTCTCAAGAAAATTGGGAAAATCATTTTTTCATAATATTTGGTATAATTATTGGGTGAGATCGTATCAAACATCGTTGTCCTAAATACCCTAATCCCCTACTTTTTTCAAAACTGAAAATGGTTTAGGATAGCCTAGATCCTATGCCAACTTTGCATATAGGTCACTTTGGTGTCAGCTTCCTAGGATTTTCTCAAGAAAATTGGGAAAATCATTTTTTCATAATATTTGGTATAATTATTGGGTGAGATGGTATCAAACATCGTTGTCCTAAATACCCTAATCCCCTATTTTTTTCAAAACTGAAAGTGGTTTCGGATAGCCTAGATCCTATGCCAACTTTGCATATAGGTCACTTTGGTGTCAGCTTTCTAGGATTTTCTCAAGAAAATTGGGAAAATCATTTTTTCATAATATTTGGTATAATTATTGGGTGAGATAGCATCAAACATCGTTGTCCTAAATACCCTAATCCCCTATTTTTTTCAAAACTGAAAATGGTTTAGGATAGCCTAGATCCTATGCCAACTTTGCATATAGGTCACTTTGGTGTCAGCTTCCTAGGATTTTCTCAAGAAAATTGGGAAAATCATTTTTTCATAATATTTGGTATAATTATTGGGTGAGATGGTATCAAACATCGTTGTCCTAAATACCCTAATCCCCTATTTTTTCAAAATTGAAAATGGTTTCGGATAGCTTAGATCCTATTCCAACTTTGCGTATAGGTCACTTTGGTGTCAGCTTCCTAGGATTTTCTCAAGAAAATTGGGAAAATCATTTTTTCATAATATTTGGTATAATTATTGGGTGAGATAGCATCAAACATCGTTGTCCTAAATACCCTAATCCCCTATTTTTTTCAAAACTGAAAATGGTTTAGGATAGCCTAGATCCTATGCCAACTTTGCATATAGGTCACTTTGGTGTCAGCTTCCTAGGATTTTCTCAAGAAAATTGGGAAAATCATTTTTTCATAATATTTGGTATAATTATTGGGTGAGATGGTATCAAACATCGTTGTCCTAAATACCCTAATCCCCTATTTTTTTCAAAACTGAAACTTGTTTCGGATAGCCTAGATCCTATGCCAACTTTGCATATAGGTCACTTTGGTGTCAGCTTCCTAGGATTTTCTCAAGAAAATTGGGAAATCATTTTTTCATAATATTTGGTATAATTATTGGGTGAGATAGTATCAAACATCGTTGTCATAAGTACCCTAATCCCCTATTTTTTCAAAATTGAAAATGGTTTCGGATAGCTTAGATCCTATGCCAACTTAGCGTATAGGTCACTTTGGTGTCAGCTTCCTAGGATTTTCTCAAGAAAATTGGGAATATCATTTTTTCATAATATTTGGTATAATTATTGGGTGAGATGGTATCAAACATCGTTGTCCTAAATACCCTAATCCCCTATTTTTTTCAAAACTGAAACTGGTTTCGGATAGCCTAGATCCTATGCCAACTTTGCATATAGGTCACTTTGGTGTCAGCTTCCTAGGATTTTCTCAAGAAAATTGGGAAATCATTTTTTCATAATATTTGGTATAATTATTGGGTGAGATAGTATCAAACATCGTTGTCATAAGTACCCTAATCCCATATTTTTTCAAAATTGAAAATGGTTTCGGATAGCTTAGATCCTATGCCAACTTTGCGTATAGGTCACTTTGGTGTCAGCTTCCTAGGATTTTCTCAAGAAAATTGGGAAAATCATTTTTTCATAATATTTGGTATAATTATTGGGTGAGATAGCATCAAACATCGTTGTCCTAAATACCCTAATCCCCTATTTTTTTCAAAACTGAAAATGGTTTAGGATAGCCTAGATCCTATGCCAACTTTGCATATAGGTCACTTTGGTGTCAGCTTCCTAGGATTTTCTCAAGAAAATTGGGAAAATCATTTTTTCATAATATTTGGTATAATTATTGGGTGAGATGGTATCAAACATCGTTGTCCTAAATACCCTAATCCCCTATTTTTTTCAAAACTGAAACTGGTTTCGGATAGCCTAGATCCTATGCCAACTTTGCATATAGGTCACTTTGGTGTCAGCTTCTTAGGATTTTCTCAAGAAAATTGGGAAATCATTTTTTCATAATATTTGGTATAATTATTGGGTGAGATAGTATCAAACATCGTTGTCATAAGTACCCTAATCCCCTATTTTTTCAAAATTGAAAATGGTTTCGGATAGCTTAGATCCTATGTCAACTTTGCGTATAGGTCACTTTGGTGTCAGCTTCCTAGGATTTTCTCAAGAAAATTGGGAAAATCATTTTTTCATAATATTTGGTATAATTATTGGGTGAGATGGTATCAAACATCGTTGTCCTAAATACCCTAATCCCCTATTTTTTTCAAAACTGAAACTGTTTTCGGATAGCCTAGATCCTATGCCAACTTTGGATATAGGTCACTTTGGTGTCAGCTTCCTAGGATTTTCTCAAGAAAATTGGGAAAATCATTTTTTCATAATATTTGGTATAATTATTGGGTGAGATAGTTTCAAACATCGTTGTCCTAAATACCCTAATCCCCTATTTTTTTCAAAATTGAAAATTGTTTCGGATAGCCTAGATCCTATGCCAACTTTGTATATAGGTTACTTTGGTGTCAGCTTCCTAGGATTTTCTCAAGAAAATTGGGAAAATCATTTTTTCATAATATTTGGTATAATTATTGAGTGAGATGGTATCAAACATCGTTGTCCTAAATACCCTAATCCCCTATTTTTTTCAAAACTGAAACTGGTTTCGGATAGCCTAGATTCTATGCCAACTTTGCATAAAGGTCACTTTGGTGTCAGCTTCCTAGGATTTTCTCAAGAAAATTGGGAAAATCATTTTTTCATAATATTTGGTATAATTATTGGGTGAGATGGTATCAAACATCGTTGTCCTAAATACCCTAATCCCCTATTTTTTTCAAAACTGAAACTGGTTTCGGATAGCCTAGATTCTATGCCAACTTTGCATAAAGGTCACTTTGGTGTCAGCTTCCTAGGATTTTCTCAAGAAAATTGGGAAAATCATTTTTTCATAATATTTGGTATAATTATTGGGTGAGATCGTATCAAACATCGTTGTCCTAAATACCCTAATCCCCTATTTTTTTCAAAACTGAAAATGGTTTAGGATAGCCTAGATCCTACGCCAACTTTGCATATAAGTCACTTTGGTATCAGCTTCCTAGGATTTTCTCAAGAAAATTGGGAAATTCATTTTTTCATAATATTTGGTAAAATTATTGGGTGAGATGGTATCAAACATTGTTGTCCTAACCACCCTAAATTCCTATTTTTTCCAAAAAATATTTCTCGGAAAGTACGAAATATTTTAATTACTTATTTAATAACTTAGTTTAAAAAATTTCAACTTTGATTACCCAAAACTAAAATTCGTAATAACGAGACATTCTGATTTTTTACTAATACATGCACACACAGTATGTTTTTTTTATTTTTAGGACAGATTTAGGACAAAATTCACATACGTATGTAAGTACATATCAGTAATCGATAATATTTCTTTCATTAAGACAAACGTAAATAATTCAACTATGTACATATAACCTACGTAAGTATAATATATATGCACTTGTTAAGTTCAGCGAGGTTAAAACTCGATATTAATGTACTAATGAAAAAAAATCTTGATTACATTTACCTAACTGCACCCTTATTCTGTAAAAAATAAGATAATGTGTAAACGTGAAAACGGGTAAACTTTGTGATTTTTTACTAAAATTACATTAAATTGTTTTTCGATTCTCTTTTCGTTCACTGTTTATCACGTGTAAACATTATCTTATTTTTTATAGAATAAGGCTGCAGGTATTGAAAATAAAATGTAAACAAAAAATTTAGTATTTACGCATTTCTCATATCCTAATTAAAAGTAGCAAACTACTAACACTAAAGAGGAAAGAGTAGCGATAGATAGAGGGCTATATTTGCAACCCATGGTGGATTCCAAAAAAAACATTTTGTTACAAAAATTAGTAACGTCCCCACTTCAAAAATATTGAAAGCTTTTGGGAAAAGATGGTGATTTAACCGTTCATGAAAATTGTAACTACCACAAAAATGCTGTAACTGATGCCTTTTCCTTTTTTCGCACATATGAACACCCCGAAAAAACTGTGATAAATTTGTTGGATCACAAACGAAATCAGCAAATATTAGAAAACCGGGAGAGACTCAAACCGATTATTGAAATAATCTTTTTTTTAGGAAGACAAAATATTGCTTTTAGAGGGCACAGGGATGATGGTCAAATTGTTAGTGATAGTGGTCAAATCATTAATGATGATTTAAATAATGATGGAAATTTTAAAGCCATGATACGTCATAACATTTCAGCCGGCGATACAATCCTTGAAAATCACCTTAAAAATGCATCTGCCAAAGCTACGTACATACTACGCCAAACAACTCAAAATGATTTAATAGACTGTTGCGGCGATTTAATCCGTGTTAGTATTTTGAATCGAGTTAAACAAGCGAAATTTTATAGTATTATTTTTGATGAAACAACAGATATTTCAACCATATCTCAAATGTGCTTGATCATTAGATATTTGTATGAAGGTGTAATTAGGGAAGATTTTCTAGATTTCGTTGACTGTCATTACAATAATTTCGATGATTTTACGCAAGAAATAATTTTATCAGGAAAGGTATTGGGGCAAACGGTAAAGAAAATGTTAATAAAATACGGCTTAAATCTCGAATATTGCATAGGGATATCCACAGATGGTTGTAAAATTATGACATCTGACGAAAAAGGTGCTGTGATAGAACTTCAATTTATATTAATAAACGCCATTCATTGTCCATGCAATAAACCTTTCAATTTCAAAAGCGTCAAATGTTTCACCAATTCAACAAGCGGTAGCAATAATGAAGGAAACTATATCATTTTTTAATGTTTCTTCAAAAAAACAAAACGTTTTAAAAAAATATAAAAAAGTTACGTCTTTCTGAGTCTTTGTGAAACACGTTGGGTAGAACGGCATGAGTCCGTCTTAAAATTTAAATTGAACCTTTTAGAAATTGTTGAAAATTAAATATTATATCCTTGTGGAACGACCCCAACAATGCATCAAAAGCAGAATCACTAGTAAATTCACTCTCTACACCCACCTTCATTATTTCAATTTGTGCCTTAGCGGGACCTTCCACATCTATCAATTTAAGCTAATTATTACAAAAAAAAAATTTAGACAAATACACAGCTGAGACTTCCATAAAAAACGTTATTGGTGTTTTGGAATCGAAACGAACTGAGGCAGATATTATTTTTAATGATATTTTTTTAGAAACTGGGGAAATATTAAAATCAATGGATGTTGAGATGTTAATTCCAAACTACGCTTTGAGAAATGTTAGATTTCAGCAAGTTGGGACTAATCTGGATCCTCGAAACTATTTCAAAATAAATTTGTATATTCCAATGCTTGACAATTTAATCGGCGATTTGAAAGATCGTTTCAATGAAAATGTGTTTAATTTATTTGATTTAAATATTATATTACCTAATATAATCAAAACCAAAAATGTTATTGAAATAAACAGTGCCGTCAACAATATTTTGAAAATCATATCACCATTTGCAGACGAAGTAGACATTTTACGAAGTAAAATTAAAGCAGAGACGGAATTGTGGAAAGAAAATTGGAAGAATAGAAAGTACATTGATTTTCCAGCCGATATATTAGAAGTACTCGATATACTTATGTGATGAAGAATTATTTCCACATGTTAATATGTTGGCTGTTTTTTTGGTTACTTATCCAATAAGCATAGCTAGTGCCGAGAGAAGTTTTTCCGCACTTAAAAGAATAAAATCATGGCTCAGATCAACTATGGGAGAAGAGAGATAAAGCGGTTTGGCAGTGCTCCATATTAATCGCGATATCATAATCGATATCGATGAAATTATCACAATATTTGCAAACAAAAAAAATAGAAAAACTGATTTTTTACTTTAAAAATGACATATAATAAATTTCTTTATGAACTAAAAATTCTATTTAAATGAAAATGTAAATTTTTCTATATTATTTTTATTATATATTTTATAAATAATAAAAACGGGTTTTGTTAAACCAAAAAAAAATGTGTTGCTTTTAAATTAATAACCTGTTCCTAAAAGATATTTCTGTTTATGTATATAATAATTACACATTAGTTAAAAATAACCCCCCCCCCCCCCAACTTAACAGCTGGATTCGCCCATGGACTGATCGCTACTACCACTATTCTCTAAATATCATCTTCTTTTTTTTCCAAATATATCATTTTCACCATCCGTATCGTCAATACCGTCAACTACTATATTTCAAAATTATAGTAAATTATCCAAGACACATTTTTTTCAAAATAATCTTTATCTACACTAAACAATCTATGATTGTTAAATCTTAACCATAAAATAATTTTTGGGCGAGGTTCTGCACTAAGATCAGTTTTTTTAGGCATGATTAAGGCGATAAATGTTAGACTTTAGGAATACGGTAGCAATAATTGCGTATAACAAGAAAAAGAAAGAGTGGTGACGGACATATGCAATGAGAAAAACCAATTTGTCATTATAAGAGAAGGACACAAATGGGCACACCGGAATCATGCAGAAAATAAAAAGCATATACATATTGGTATAATACTATTTCCCTCGAATGGTTAGTTTAATAAAGAAGTATACACAAACGATTTTTAATATGTTTCGAAGATTGTAAGAGAATTCAATCCAGTTTCGAACAGATGAGCTTATGATTATGAAAAAATCAATCTTCTCATCAGGCCGCAGCTACTGGACTGATTATACCACAATTTACATTCTATAAATACAGAATGTGCTGTGCGTTAAGTATTAGCGAATCGTACTAATACAGATGAATTCTCTTGCAATTTTTCTTCTTCACGATATTCACACTGCTCTGTGTGTAAGCTAATTTTTACTTTTTATTAATTTTTTTTGTTGAATGTTAATTAATCCATATAATTTCTAATATGCTACCGGTGGTTAGCAAGAGAATAAGAGAGAAAGCAAGCAGAGTAATTGCAAGAGAACTCATCTGTATTAGTACGATTCACTAGTACTTAACGCACAGCACATTGTGTATATATATATAATGTAAATTTTGGTATAATCAGTCCAGTCGCCGCGGCCTGATGAGAAGATTGATTTTTTCATAATCATAAGCTCATCAGTTCGAAACTGGATTGAATTCTCTTATAATCTTCGAAACATATTAAAACTCATTTAATTAAATAAATAGAATTATGTCTATTAGTCGGTTTCGTTGAATTACTGTTCGTAAATACTAATATACTTCTCGGGTTAATCGAAACACAATTAAAATGGTCTAACCACCGGTAGCATATTAGAAATTATATGGATTAATTAACATTCAACAAAAAAAAATTAATAAAAAGTAAAAATATACACAAACCTGCAATACCTGCAATATCAATCGATACGATAGAATAGGATACTCGCATGGAAATCCAAGAAACGCCCATTCCGACGTATCCGACAGGGTTACTCCACATTGATATAATAGAAATCAAGGATGAGAGTTTATCTCATGTGTGGACAAATTCACAAAATTTGTGAAATTTTTTCGTATCAAAACTAAATCCATTCCACGTGTGAGGGATAAAATAATTAAAGCAATGCATTTCTTCTCTGTGCCTAAAATTCTTTTATTGGACAATAAAGAAGCTCCATAAGTCCCATAATTACGACTAACTAAAAACCTTATAGAAGTCAAAATCACCTGACACCATCACAAAGAAGTAGGACAAATGGGATTGTCGAAAGGGTCCATTATACGATAATTCAAATCGTCGTCAAATAAAGGGATTAATCAATATAGCAGCAGACTGCTTTAATAACTCTATACACTCAATTATCCATCAGAAACCCTGTGACATATTTTTTGGGAGAACACAAAGAATAAACTATCGAAACCCATCTGACTTCAAGAATAAAATAAACGAAGACATAATCAAGAGGTTCTGGAGAAGCCAAGAAACAAAAATTGAAAGAGAGTGTGCAAAAGGAGAAAAACCAAAAACGTGCGCGCTTGGAGAAATAATATGCACGCAGCGATTGTACAAATCGAAGCAAAGAATAAACCAAAATTCAAAAAATAAATGGTAACAAGAGACAATAATCTTACCATGACAACAAAATCCGGGAAACGAATTCATTAAGCCCATATTAAAAATTTAACTCAATAATTTCGTCTACTTTAAGCTCATGGCTGTGGGGTCTAACATCATCCGTGACCATCTACGAATACAATTCCCCAGTAGTAACTGTAACACTAGGAAATTAGCGAATTATTAACGGAAATTTTAAACTAATCCACATCATCAATTTGGACAACTACGAAGAAATGATTGAAATATTAAGATCAACAAAACAAATCTCGCAATGTATCTCAATACTTAAAGGTCAAAAGTCAAGAAACAGAAGAGCAGTAAATTGGATCGGAACCGCGTGGAAATTCATCGCAGGCTCACCTGACGCCACACATTGGGATCAGATAGTGAAATACCAAAACCAATTAATCAGTAATACAAAATCAATAGAGTATTAATGGACACAGCTCAACGAATTCAACAAAATTGTCGAACATTTAAATGAAGACGAAGACGACAACAAGCAATAAACGCTGTACAACCGAATTACTCCTATCAAAGAGGAAATAAAAGAACTCAGTCGAGCCGTACAGTTAGCAAAAGAAAAAATAATTAATACCAATTTACTAGTTAAAGGAGAAATTAGCCGTTTAATATTACAGAAGAAACCTTGTCTTATTGCAATGAAATAGAGGCTATAGAATACGCGGAACCAATGATGATGGTTAAAGATTATACATTTCTTTAGGTCCTATCAATACCTAAGACGACTAACCAAAACTACTACCTCGTCATCATAAAATCAACGATTAATCAAAACAAACAAATACATACATCTGGGTTCAATCAACTTTTGCTAAATCCAAACGAATTGCGCTGTATCAGCCAAAGGATTAATTGCTAGATGTGATTACCAGTTCAATAAGAATAAAATTATCGAACCCTTAAACGATAATACAATTTTGTAAGCAACTTTAAAGGAAACACCGTTTATAGATGGACATTTTTCAATTCAATATCATAAGGAAACAAGAAAAATCGGCGAACCAACTTAGATCAACAAATAGAGAAGTAAGGGCATCCCAAGTAATGCCACTCAAAATTGACCCAAGATAGTTGCATAACATGTATCCTAAGATACTTACATAGCTTGTCGTTTTTCTCACCAACAAAGCAAGAGTGAGACGTCACAGAAGAATGCTGTTTGTCAACAAGCCGATCTATCAAGACACAATTTCCATCGATCAACCAGAGATTCAGCCCAGGATATTGAGTTTCTGGCGCATAATTTTTTACCGAACCCATAAATTCCAAGAATTTCTTAATTCAGCATTATTCTAACGTCAGATTAAAAATTACATTTCTTCGAAATAATGTCAAACTGAAGTTAAACGAGTTCAATCAGCCATTTAATTAAAATTATTCATAAAAGGAGTATTTCAATAAAAGTTCGAAAAACACAGCTTGATTGAGATTGAAAGATACATCAAATATTAATAACATTAATTTTTAAATATGAAAAATAAAAAGAAAATTCATAGATAAAAAAATAATTTTGTCTTTTTTATCAATCTTACGTTATTTATGTCTTTAATAAAAATAAACATTAAATGTCTAGACGTTTACAGACAAAGGAAAAGCAATTTTGCAAAAATGATTACTCTTAATTGATTATAACAACCAAAAATAATTATAACTCATCATGCTGAAGGATTGATAAACTCGTAAACTTTATTTATCTCTAAATCTTGCTTTGCCTAAAATAGTAAATAAATATTTATTGTTGTATACAGCTACCCATGCTACTGTGAAAAATCTTTTGAAAATCTTTGTAGATTAATTGTACGTAAACAGAAGCAGAACTTTTCATCGTTCAACAGAATCGACAAAGTAAATAAAGCAAAAAGTTTATTTTGTACCATAAAGCAAACAAACAATCAAACCCAAGACAAATCTTAGAATTGTTGCGTGCAGTTTAACAAACACCAATTCGTTCATTTCTATATTCTGCAATGCACCATAAATAACAACTAATAACATTTTTTAGATGTCAAACAGTCATGAACTTTGTGTTCATTTTCATATTACATATATTAATGTGTGCTGTATAGAAAAAAGCTTCAAGATTTAACAAGTTCTACCTGTTCAATGAAAACGAAATAAAAATTTAAAAAATAAAGAAAAAAAATTAAAAAACTTTTGCTTTATACAAATACAACAACCAAAAATAGTAAAGTCTACAAATTCCTAAGAGCTTTCTATTCATATTTTTTTTGGTTTTCATTTCTATTTTGCTTCTGCTTAACTTTAACAATAAATTTTAAATACAAAAACTAAAAATTTTTTGTCAAAACTTTGTTGTTTTTTTTTGCTAAATAAAGCAAAACTATATCTGAAATGAAAACAAAAAGCTCTACTTTTAAAGTAATAAAATAATTTTTAAAGTTTGTATTTTGTTTTATTTGTACTAAACTTCGTATATATGCTATTATAATTCGTAAGATGGATATTACAAAATTACTATAAAATTGTAGATTTAAAAAAAAACTGCTGCTATTTAAATATTACAGTTATGGAATTATGGCTAAAAGTTTTGATTTTGCGTTTACTTAAAATTTTAGTATTTTTTCTGTATATACCTACTCGTCCTGATAAGAAACAATGTTGTTTCAGTATGAGTAAATATTAATATATGGTGGGAACATAAATAGAGGTAAATAGTAAATGTGAATAACAGTCACAAATGGCATCAATAATTGGGAAGAAAAGTGCATTAAAATCATTTTGATGATCAATAAGGGTGGTCCTTATTTTCCAACCCTTTTTTTATCTCGGGACACCCCATAAATTTGTTCCTCTATATAAAAAAATTTGAAAGCCAAAATTTCTAAACTCTTTAGTGTTGTTGTTGTAGTTTGTTCTTAATTTATTTTTTTACCATCTTACTTTACGCCTGGAGTAGCCAAATCGAGGACGGGCGGCTACAGATCCGTCTTTTTGAAAAACCACCTGCACATTGCACTGCTTCATGCCAACCTGTAGTGCTGACTTGAAATGGGTTCTGCACTCTCAACAGGGGGTCATATAAGTGTTCATCTTCATCACCGATCGTAATCAGATGATGAAAAATCCCTTTTGCATCCCGCCCTATAGGGATTCGAACCCGGTACCTCCCGATCCAACCGCCGCAGCTTTAACCACTGCGCCGTTTGCTCGGTCTCTTTAGTGTTCACAAATAAATAAAAACAAATTTAGAACTTAATTTATTTTAATAAATTTTAATTTTATTTAAAATTATTTTATAAAAATTTATTTTAATATTTTCAAACACCATTTTATTACTATTCACTATCACCGCGCGACGTGAGCGGCATTGAACGAGTGTTTTAATATTTCGTTGTGTAAGCGAGTACTCTTTTCAATTGCAACTTTGTACATTGTTTCGTTGTGGAAGTACAATAAAATACAAACAGTTTGAGGAAAGTTTAAACGACTTTAAATATGATTAAAATTGACGAAGAAAAAGAGTTTTTGCTCTTACAAAGATAAGGTGACCATAATTTTTTTCGGAAAAAAAATATATTGAAATATTTAAGAATCGTCAATTAAAGCATTATTTTTTGAAAAAAGGAGTACACCGAATTTAATTTAAAGAAAACAGCATGTTTTTGCTAATTCAGTTTTACTGTAATTAGCTAATTCAGTTTTACTGTATTCTAACAAACAACACAGCAAGTAATTCATTCTGATAATATTTTTAGTGCTATGCTGATTTATTTTTTTTGAATTTTTTTTGCTAATTCTTCATTATCTTCTAGAAGTTTAATACAGAAGATATTGTTTTTACAGCCAAATGCGTTTTCTCACTACTCCAAAAACCGTGTCCAAATGAGAAATTCCTCTCAACCATGGCGTTAGTGGCAGGAAAACACATGACAATTTTCAATAATATTCGCAAGTTTTAGATAAGAATATGCTTTCTGTTAAAATGTAAAAAAATTTCAACCCATCTCATATCCACTTCGATATGTTTAGTCGTTCATTCATCTTTTTTTTCAAGGGTACAATATAATTTTATTCGCCGCACTTCTTCAAATAAACTATCGCCATAAATATCGTTATTGTCGACACCAGGTTTGTTTAGAGATTCAAGGCGATGCTTTCTTGCATCCCAACTTACCTCACGTCTGAGAAGTATTCATTCGAAATAATAAATGTCAGCAGTACTTGCAAATGCACTATAAACGTTTTTTACTTGACATTTTATTTTCTAAAATGACTGGAATGAATCCTTCTTCAAGCATGGCATATATTTTTAAATTGTGTCAGACTAAATTTCCTGGACAATTTTATGGAAATTGGTAGCCTGACTGTGCATAAAATATAATAGGGGTTCTACTAATTCATTAGGGAAAAGAGCTTCAAGAATTTTGGGACATGTTTCCAAACTTAAAAAGTAACTACGATAGACTTGATAAGGGGCCAACTATCTAGCTTTTGAATACGCTAGTAGTTTTTTCTATTTAATTCCAGCATCTTCTCAGAAAGTTTGAAGTGTTGCCACCCGAACCGTAAATGTACTAAAATACAGATAAATTGTGGGTAAAATGTTTCAGATATCTATAGATATTGCGCTGCTGGCCGTGTTGATTGCATTTGATAATTTGTGCGTTGCAACCGATACCAAAAATATTTCTTTGAAGCATAGATTTTAATTTGGTGTGTTACAATATTTGTTGCCTAGTCGCCAACAACTTTCGAAATTAGTGTTCGTATTATCAGCCGATAGCGCCAAAACTTTGCAGCTCAAATTGGTTTCTGTTAAAATTTTAAATAAATGTTTTGAAAGAAGTTTCGCTGTTTCGTTTCCGATTATAGTCGATGTTGCTCACATTAAAGCATTTTTCGCAAAAGAAAATTAGTTTTTAGTAAATAAGGAGAACATGGTATAATAAAATCACGCTTAAAGTTCAAAATGTTTTTGATTGTATGCCAAACCAAAGGAAACTGATTGGTAATTTTAAAGTTGAAATTATTTTAAATAGGAGTTCAAGGAAGTCACTAAACAACAAAGGAGCATAAAAGGAGTACAGATTTATAAAGGAGCACAACTTGGAAAAAAGGAGTATAAAACTCCTAAAAGGAACACGTATGGTCACCTTAACAAAGAAGGCCGTCAGAAATCTCGCTGGAATCGAAAACGGAAGACATGCAAAGAAAACTAGCAGTGTTCAATAAATTCTGAAAATAGTTCGTAAGATACAATTTATTCAAATATTTACTATCGGAGGCGTTCCACCTCAATTTTTTTCAGCTCAACTTTGTTCTACGTTTAGTTCGGAAAAAGAAGACATGTCGATAATCGATACCATTGGTCGTTATTTCACCGACCTCGACTCGCCGCAGCTTGCGATAAACGTAAAATTAGCAACCGTGACGCCGTTCATCTATTCACAGCATGCGTGGAGGTCGCTTCTCTAAATCCTTCAGATTTTGTTATAAATCGAACTTCAATCGCAGTCGACAAAACTTTTGTGAATCATATGTATCGCGTGATACACTCGCGAAAAATAATTTGTAACTGTAAATATTTTGTAGGTAAACTGTATCAGTATTGTTTGAGTTGTTGACGAGTACACAACAAATTCCAAATAAAAAGTTAAAATTTCAAGTAATTAAAGTGCAATGATCGAACAAAAATACATACATATATTAAATTTCAAAATACATACATTGGTAGACTTTTTTTTTATTTTTTTTTTATTTATTTAATATATTACGACTAAGTTATTACAACTCATTTAGCAATTTTTCTTTCTTATTTTAATTCTCTGTTAACACAGTAGTTATTCCCAGTGGGCCCAGATCTTCCGGTTACATCAGCAACTTCCAGTCCTGAGGAACTAAATCAAGCGGTTTCGTTCTCTTTAGCCGTCTTGTCACTGCGCTGTCGACATCGTTCACAATATGTTGAATATCCGTGTTTTCATGGAGTTGTAAACGCTGGATATATTTTTTGGCATTTTTTGTGATTTCTTCGTTGACGGTTTCCATCTTTAGATCCCTATGTAGATTATCGTTTCTAATATACCAAGTTGCATTGACAATGCATCGCAGTATTTTGTTCTGGAACGTTTGTATAAAAGCAGCTAATTGTGAATGGTAAGCTTACTATTTCTTCCAATGAGCCAATACATTTTTCTGAACTTTATATCCAATTCTTGCCTTTTTTTCTTGACATGCTCCGCTCATTCATTTTAACTTGGCGTCTAACGTCATACCTAGGTATTTTGCCGTGTTCGCACGGCCGCCAGCAAATTACAGCACATTGTGCATGAGATTGTCCACTGGACAAAAAAATGGAGATTAAAATTGAATGAGCTAAAATCAATTCACACAACATTCACCTATCTAAAAATTGATCACTCACCTATTTACATAAATAGGCAGGAAATACCACATGTAAAAAAAACGTGATGGGTAACGTGATATTCCTTAACGTGAATATTTCTTTTTTGTCAAATTCCTATTCCGATCAAAAAACATGGAGGTGTGGCCAACACACGACTTTCTTTTACGAACAGAGAATTTTGAAAAATTTTATTTTTTTCTTAATTTTTTTTTTTAATTTTTAAATTTTTAAATTTTTTTTTTTTATATTTATTTGTTTTTAATTTTTGGAAACATTTTGTATTAAGTAGTTTTTTGTAAACCTTATAATTTTTAAGATATTTGCAAAATAAATTTTCTGGACCAAGGTAGTGGCCACTTCCGGTTAGCCGATTCGGAGTAAAATTCACTGGGACCTCCCAATTTATCAAAAAAGCTTAAATCTGAAATTTCAGTGCGATTGGTTAAACCATCTGGGCTGTAGAGAGGACACAGACAGACTGACAGACAGACACCATTTCGAAACCGACTTTTTCAGACTCAGGGGACCTCAAAACAAATAAATCTCTAAAAATCTCAAGGTCCAAAATTTTCATGATTACTATACTTTATTTTACTAGAGTAAAAGAAAGTAAAACGTTAACGAACATCGAAAAAAACATAGAATACTGGAAAACAGAAAAATGGTCTGTCAAATTATGCCATTTGACACAAGTCTATTTGCGAATATAACAGCAATAAAATGTATTTTTTGGTGAGCAGACGACCACAAGAAAGCCACCGAACTGAAATGTTTATTAATTTTAAATTATAAACATACATATGCACTATATAATATTGTAATGCTTCCAGTGGATTCTAAATATACGAGTATAACATAAAACAACATTAAGAACATTGTCGGATTGGCCAAACCGTGCTCGAAAATTTCTTGAATCTTTTAAATGAAATCTAACAGAAGGTTAATTAACAAAAATTAAAATTTAAATATTTGGTAATAAGATATGACTGTTAGTTTTGTTTATTTCAAGTCATCTTAGCATATCCTCTATCCCGCTGTTTGCTTGTCACTGGAGTGCTCCGCTTATTATCTTACATTCCCTATGTACTGAATTATTATTATGGTTAAGCTCCAACACTTAACGCTAACCAAATTATTTTAGTTTTAATATTACAAAAAACGAAAAACGTTACAAAACCCCAACCAAAAAACGTGGGTTTTTTAACGTCGGAAACGTGCACGTTTTTCTTCAATCAGAATAGGAAATAACTTTAATTTTGCGATTCACGTTTTTAACTGTCAAAAAAAAAACGTAAATCAGCTAGTTAAGTTTTTTCAGAATACAGCTGCTGGAGCCTTTTTTGCATTTAGGTTATGTTTGATTTCATTTTTGAGTTCTTTCATAGTAACTAGTTGTATGTCTAGCTCATCTTCTTTTTGCATTAGAAAGGTATTTTCATCTGCTGTTTGTCTAATCAAAGGTTGGAACGTCTCTTCCAGATGTTCAGCAAAAAGATCAGCTTTATCTTTGGGGCTTTTGGCCCAAGTACCATCTGCTTTTTTAATTGGCGGCACCTGCTCTTTTGGTCTCTTTAGTCCCTTTGTAGCTTTCCATAAAGAGTAATAGCTTTCTTTGTGGCCAAAAATTTTTATTAAATATTTGTTTAAGCTTACCGCTTTGGTTTCTTCTATTAACTTCTGCAGCTTGTTTTTGAGCTGATTAAAGATAGTTGTGTTCTCCGGTGCTCGATTTCTATGCCAGATTTTGCGAGCTTTCCTCTTTTCTCTGACCAGATTTCTTATTTCCAGTGTATATGTTTCATTCTTGTGAGGTTTATTTTTGTCAGGTCGAGTGCACATAGGTAGATGAGTGTGAAAATATTTTTATGAACATTTAATTTGTGTCGTGGACAAAATATTGCATGTATATATAACTAAACAAAATTTTAAAAGAAAAAGGTATAAATCGTCATTTTCATTTAGTAACACATATAGTGCAATAATTGAACAGAAAAATAATATTAAATTTCATAAAAGAGCAAAAAACTGTATTTATTTACAACATTATAATGTCGTGTATTAAATGCAACGTAAAAATTCAATGGGGAACCCAAAAGACTGATTGCGCTATCTGCAGAAATATCTTTCATCCATCTTGTGTTTCATTAAATGAAGCGGGTGTTGAATTTATTCGGATGGAGAAAAAATCTTGGAACTGTTTAAGCTGCTTACAGAAAGCTAAATCATCCAAAAATAGTGATAACAGGTTAGCGTCTCCACGGGCCGTAAGTGCATCTAATGCAATTTTGAGTATGAAAATGCCACCCTTATCAAGGTGTTGCAGGAGATTACTCAACCGAAACAATGCTCAGTAGACAATCACAAGAAGTTGGAAGATAGATTCCAGGCTTGGGAAAAGACTTTGTAGCGAATAGAAAGTCTAGCTGCAGAAAATAGTTTCCTGAAAACTTAATGCAGAAAAATGAAAAAAAGGATAGAATTTTTAGAGCATCAACAACAAGAGAGTTCAATTGAAATAGTTGGAGTTTCTTCATCAGTAAATGAGAATTTAAATGAAATCATTTTGGAAATTACCAACAATGGACTGAATCTAGCGATTAGTGAACTCGAAATCGACTATGTTTATAGAAGGAAGACGTTAAATGGGAAGCCATCTAATATTATTTGTGTCAAATTTTGCCGCCGTCAGGTGAAACATAAAATTCTTGAAGCAAAGAAAAAGAACAAACGCTTAGCGGCTGCAAGTTGTGGTTTAAATTCTAACGGCTTGATTTACGTAAATGTAAACTTAAGTTTTTACAGAAGACAACTATTCTGCCGTCCTAGATCCAAAAGCGGTATCTACTGGTGACATGAAATTGAGATATTACGCTTTGAAATTTTGGTAATAGCCCATTGTAAATTGGAATGTTTGCTGTCTAATAAAGGTGATTTCTAGTCAAAGTAACAGTAAATTCAGTATACTAAATACTAAAAACAAATGCGGTTTGTATATATTCGTACAAGCAGTTACTGCGATTCTAGCTTGTAGTATGTAGATACCTCATTCGTGCTTAGAAAAGGTAGAAATTTTCGAAAGATACGATAAAATGATGCGTGCTTCTGGAAGAAATAATGTAAATACTGAGTTTTCTGTCGGTAAATAGGTAGAATAATATTCGAGATTACGAAGAAAACCATAAACTGAATTTCCAATTTTTTGTATATACCGCGTTTGGTTCTAGGATGGCAGTATTCCTACGTGCTACAACGGTTAAGGAAGAAAAGGGATATAAATATCTTTGGATTCGAAACTCAAGAATATTACTAAGGAAAATGGATGGAGATGATGTGATTGTTATAAATGACATGAATGACCTTGATAAGTTAAAATAATTTTAGTTTAATGCTTAATTTTACTGATCAATGTAACTAATTTAACATAAGGTGAAGCATGTTCATTTACTCTGATAATAAAAATACTTTTTGGATCATGAATCAAAATGCGCGTAGTCTTTGAAAAACCAGTGATTCAATTTTTGCTCATTTTGCGTCATACAAAATTTTACCTGGTATTTTATTCTTCTCCGAAATTTGGATAACAAGTGATGAGGTAAATTCTTATAAACTTAATAGTTTTGAAATAGTTGATGGTTGTAATAACAATTATTCAGCTGGTGGTATAGTTGCTTATGTGAAAAAAGGTTTTCCTTTTAAGCCTATAGTTAAAAATTTAGCTACTGCTGATATTTTGCAATTAAACTTTAGTTTAAATTCTGAAGAAATCTGTGTGGTTTACGCGGCCGTTTTAATTTCCACTCAGTCAGTGATTTTATTATGGAGTTCTTAAACTATTTAAGTGTTAATTCAAGAAAATTATTTATACATTACTGGGCGACTTTAACATAAACATTTTAAAGTCTATTTCGGAATTTAATGATATTAATCAATACTTATCAATGATGTCCAGCTTTGGTTTAAATTCTGTAATAAATGAGGCTACTCGAATAACTAAACTGGCAGCTACTTGTATTGACCATATTTTTGTTAGAATGAAACCTCTATCAAAATTATATCTTCAAGCTGAGGTTTGTGACTTGCACCTGTCCGACCAGAATTTAATTTCACTAAAAATTGATATGTTTTCGAATAATATCAAAAATTCCAATGGGAATACAATTAAAAATATTAATTATATGTATTAAATTAAATTCCTTATTAGTATATTACCAACATTTATTAATGTGGCCAAACGATCCTAATGAGATTTTAAATAATTTTATAAATAATATCACTGCTAAAATTGAAGAATCATCTTATTCTGTTAAAATGCTTTTTAAAGTTAAGAAAATTAAATTTGGTACTCCGGGACCAGTTTTGATAGAACTTTTGTCCTTTCCCAAAGTGTTGTGTTATTGCTGTTTGTGAACCAGACCTATAGGTCAACGCTCCTCTCGCAGTTGTTGTAATAGAGGGGACTAGGAATATTTTTGCTTATGTCCCGATTTAAAACGTGGCTTTCAGGGCGGGGCTTCGAAGCCGATGTCTCTCCAGCCGTAGTTTGCGGGTGTCTAAGAGTCCCGCCCTCTATCTTTCTGTGTAGATCTTTCAAATAAATCCCATGAGTAGCGGAGAAAATAAAATGTTCATCTGTGTAGAGATCCGCGATATAAAGATAAGGCTACATAATCCGGAGAGCGCCAAGTATTCGGATACACCATTAGAAACTGAGCCAATTTTTAGACTGGGCCCCAGCCAGATTGGTTCTCAGCACGTTACGATTGACACTTTTACACAGTCCAGTTGCTTCCAGTGTTTTAGCTTAACCCATCCAGTCAAAGACATAGATGAGATAGTTGCCCGGTGCTCACCGCGGGGAGGTAACATGAACACCTGTGGAAGCTGCAAGATAAGTTACCATAGCGTTATATACAATAAATTATTTATATTTTATGTGTTCAGAAAGTATAAAATATATATAAATTTTGTACGGATTTATATTTAAATTATGGTTGTATGAAAATTATATCATAATTTCTTAGAGTGAAGCCATAGACAATAAAAACCACCAACAATTGCTAATAGAGAAAGCTGTACAGAAATTCCAGGCGTTCTCCAATGATTAGGAACTATAGTAAGTTCTCCATCTCTACGGCTTCTGTTTCCGTACAAGATAACAGAAGGGTTACACCAAATAATTTATTTACATAAATCATTTCATTATGGACATTTGTAATTGTATAAAGAAATAACGACGTCGCAACTTCATCGATAATAGACAGCCACCTAGTACGAGTAAAGAGCGAATGACATTATTACTAAGTTACAACTTATTAAAGCCGATTAGCAGTACCATGACAATGGCCTGCTGACAAAAACATATTTTCTATGAGTAAAACTAGAGTAAACGCTTGGACAATACAAGCACTGCGCTTGGTCAAAACAAACCTCAATCGAGGTTTAGGCAGAATAACTATCCTCGTCCAAACTTGCTAAATTCATCGAAGGGTTTTAAAGAGGGCAACTGAATTGTTATTACTCTTGTTAATTTTACATCAGAAATAGTTCAACCCACTAACTTTTCTTCACTGAATACCAAATTATAACGCGAATGAAATACAGTCATACCCCGCCTAATGTTGTTAAATGGTTCCAACGTTATATAGCTATAGCTTATACTATAGCTTAACCGATAGTTATCGTGTGATTTTGGCTCAGTAAATTTTTTTAGTTGAACATTTAATCTTATATTTCGGCCTTGGTAGTAAATTGAGATTTTTAGTTTTTAATACTAAGGTTAGCAAAGTCCAATAGAACTTCCTAATTTTTTGCAAATGTGTTATTGGGCCAGTAAAAAAATTTTAAATAAACAACTAATTTTATATTTTGGTCTTACTAGTACACAATAACTTTGAATGGAACCTGACCAACTTAATTCCCCTAAATGTCATTATTTGAGTAGCATTATTTTTGAGTTTAGTACTGTTTTAGTAAAATATTCATCCCGTTGTTTAACCCTTGTGTTTACAACCGAATTTTTTTCTTCATCTTTACAAATAACATACCCGGGTATGTATCATAGATTTATAAACATTTTATATAAAATTTTGAATTAAATTTTAATTTTAAGAAAGTATACGTAATTTTTGATCATTTCAATTTTATTTATTAATTCAACCTGCTAATTTTTGTTCTGTACAACCCTGTTTTATTTATGGTAACTAAAATTTCTCCACGCAACAGACAAATTAACGGGAATATTATACAAAAATTAAAAATATGAGTAAAATTTCAAGGATTTTGTCAATCCGACTGTGTATTTCTTTTGTTTTTGTTTTTCTAAATGCATTTAGTCTATTGTGATATTCTCTCAGTCATACGTTCAATACGTTGCAACACAATATACATAAAACGTAAAATTTAATTGAATTATTTTATTTCATATTTTAAAAAAATAAAATTATAAACGTTGAAGATTTGCGATATATTTTTAAAATTCAAATGGCAGATAAGTGGATATCTTCACAAACATGGGAAAGATTATCCTACGAAGAACGGGAAAATTATCTAAGAAGCAGAATTGAGGACGTTTCTGAAACAGAATGTGATGTAAGTATTTTTGATTGTAATGTTGAAACTAATGTGATATAATTTTAACGTATAGTATTATTATTTTACTAGGATGAAAATGAATCTAATATAATAACACCAGGTGATCAAGAAGACGATGTCCCAATAACAATAAACGAAGATGATCCAGTATCTGATGAAGAAGAGCGAAATTTGCCAGAATTCATCCCTGAAGATGAGAGCTCAGATATAGATATTATAGGGGATGAGTTGACAGAAGAACCCGTGGAACAACCGAACCCTATGGAATATAAGGCCAGGGATGGAACAGTTTGGAGTGAAATTCCACCACCAAATCGCAGAACTCTGTTGCATAATATTTTGAAATCGGCGGCTGCAGAGCCAGCAAATAAAACCCGCGGACTAAGCATAATCGAAACGTTCAAACTATTTATAAGTGCGGAAATTTGTGACATCATAATTCGCGAAACCAATCGTAGAGGAGCTCAAAGTTACAAGACATGGAACGACAATCATCCAGATAATATTCGGGTATGGAAGCCAATAAATGAATCTGAATTTGATGGATATCTTGGCATTATAATATTTGCCGGTGTCAGCCGATCCAAGAATGAACACATACTGGATTTGTGGAGGACTAGTTCTCACCCCCTTTATCGCGCTACGATGGGTGTTCAACGTTTTTATACAATAAGTCGATATATCCGGTTTGATAATGGGAACACTCGTGCGCAACGGTTACTTTCTGACAAAGCAGCTGCTATTTCCGATATTTGGCTCATGTTGAACCGAAATCTTCGAGAGTGCTTTGTAGCTGGGCCAAATGTCACGGTGGATGAACAACTATTCCCATATCGTGGTGGAACACGTTTCACACAGTATATTCCATCAAAACCTGCGAGATATGGAATTAAGGTATGGTGGGTTTGCGACTCCACTACATCGTATCCAATAAAAGGACAAATATACACTGGAACGGCACCAAACTCACAACGAGAAACTAATCAAGGAGAACGAGTTGTTAAAGATCTATGCTGTACTCTCTTTCGCGGAAGTGGTCGAAATATAACATGCGATAATTTTTTTACAAGCTACAGTTTAGCCTCCAGTTTGATGCGTGATTACAATTTGTCAATTTTGGGCACAGTAAACAAAAGACGGCGATTCGTGCCAGCAGAATTCCTAATCGAAAAAGGCAAACCTCGACCTGTCGAGTCGTCTATTTTCGGATTTTCGAACAATATAACTATGTGTTCCTATATCCCAAAAAAAAACAAAGCTGTGGTGGTTTTATCCACAATGCACTACGATAAAGAAACACAAGGACCGGCAAATAAACCGACAATGATCTTAGATTATAATAAAACAAAGGGTGGCGTGGACAACATGGATAAAATGCTCGGTGAATATTCATGCAAGAGAAAGACGAATCGTTGGCCACTCGCATTTTTTTATAACATTTTGGATGTTGCGGCTTTGGCAGCACATATTGTTTATGTTGAAAATAATCCGTCACTAAAAAAAAACTGCAGTCACCGGCGAAAATTTTTGCAACAATTATGCGAGCAGTTGGTTATGCCGGAAATAAATGAGCGTTCCAAGAACCCGCAAATAATGCGACATTTCAGTACCAAAAATGGTATTGAAAGTATGTTTGGCCATACAGTGGACGCCGAAATAAGAGTGGTACAAAGCACATCTAGCGCAGAAAAACGTGACGCAAGCGGTAGAATTATTCATAAAGGAAACTGCTACCTTTGTTCTAAGAGAAGACCAACCCGAAAAAATTGTGCAAATTGCAAAAAACCTGTCTGCGCGCAGCATACATTGACCGTAGCAACTTGCGTACGATGTACAACAACAACATAGTTAAATTAATTTTTTTTTTTATTATTTGTTGAGTTTTATAAATAAATTGAATTACATCATATAAACTTTTCTATTTATTACTTATCTATTTGCATTTAGTGTTAAGATTTAGTTACATACCCGGGTATGTAGGTTGTCAATTTGAGGGGTTACTTTCAAAAAACTTTCCTAAAAGCTAATAATAATAGAGTTTTGGAAATTTTATCCTAAAATTCCATTCATAACATATAATTGTAAAGCTACTAAAAAAATTATGTCGATACAATATCAAAATCTATAAAATTTTGGCCATTAAAAATTAAAAACATACCCGGGTATGCGGTTGTAAACACAAGGGTTAACTTGTTAATACTAACAATTTACGCGTTCTACTTTTTTCGGCTTAGTTTCAACTGTGCTCGTTTCTTTTTTTTGGTAGACGCGGATAAGATGTTTACACATCTAAAATCTTTTAATTCTAGATTTGGGATTCTCAAGTTATTGGCTATTTGGATGATTTAAAATTAAATTTACGATCGGCGATTATTTTTTCTTTTTGATTTTACTACTCGTAGTTTACGTATTTTATTTTCAATTCTTGCTTAGAATTCACATTTTAAGGCATTTTAAAATATTTAGAAACTTTGAAAGTTTGAGTTTATTGATATTGAAATTCGTTTATTCTAAATTTATTGTTATTTACTTCAAATAACAATTTTGAGCAAAATGTATGATTCTTTTGAAATGTCAAATATCGATATGATGTTTGTAAAACAAACTTTTTAGATTAAATTCGAAAGTTCCGCTCTATAGCGTTCAGTGTTAAAAAAAACGACAAAAATTTCAGGTTGACACTGATCGTCACGCAAAAACAAACATTTGGCCGAACAAATTGATCGGGTTCGTTCTTCTACAACAAATTTGAAACCAAAATCTTTTTTTTTTTTGTTTGGGAATAAAATATCCATACGAGTATGTTTTGTCACCAAATATTCGCATAAATATGCCCCAAATTATCAACATTTTTTTGACAAAAAGGAACTAACATTTTGTGACACAAGGTATTAAGTTTTGTGATGCCCCCTTGCGATAGTTTAAAGGAAAGCGAAAATATTTGTGATCTAGCAAGACCATAAACAAGTGGTCTTGATTTAAATTTTTAAAGTGTACAAACAATTTTGACTGAACATTTCAACAAGCACAAACAATTTTGGATAAACCTTATTACATAGTTAGTTCAGTCAACCTTTTATAATAATTCCAATTAGAATTGTTCTTAATACAAAATTATCGCCCATCAATAATAATAAAAAAACGCTTTGAAATCATTGGCATATTACCAAGAAACCTTTTATTTAGGAATTTATCAAGGAACCAAAGTAGCATGTTAACGACACACAAATAACGAAAAATCTCAGTTGTGAAAACGAATTAAGACACAAATTGAGATAAAATTTAATAATAAACGAATAATCGATGTTCTGATCTTTTGCCAAACTAAAAATTTGCCTTAATATCATTAAATGATTAGGTGCTGCTCGCTTTATATATTCATCATCCATATGTTGTTTTCAAATGGATAAATTTATATTTGTGGGTGTGATGCACATACTTAATCATCAACTTACAATAGTCGGATTAATATACATACATTTGTACATTTCTTTCAATTTGCTATTTTTTACAATCTATACCCACACATCTTGATACGTTATCTATTCATCGATAAATAAATGTAATGACTTGAATACAAAAAAAAATTTAATATCTTTACTTTGGATAATAGAAATTTGTAGAAAAAAGCATTTTTTGTTGTGCTTGAAACTATTGAACGTAAAAAGCAAATAAAAAAAAAAAAACGAAACTACTTACCAGTAAGATCGATAAAAGAAATATTATCTCATTCGATTCTCGATTTGAAATTATTGAGTTGAGATTTTTTTTATATTCTATATTTTGATTTTTTAGACTGGGCCCCAGCCAGATTGGTTCTCAGCACGGTACGATTGACACCTTAACCCAGTCCAATTGTATAGCGCCGTGTTTTAGCCTAACTCATCCAGTCAAAGACATAGATGAGCTAGTTGCCCGGTGGTCACCGCGGGGAGGTAACACGAACACCTATAGAAGCTGCAAGATACGAAGTTGATAACTAGTATCAACTTGATTCCCCCCAGACAGCTTCATACCTGGACCACCGCGAGAGCACACTTACATGTTGCAAAATAAAATTTGTTTATAGGGTGGGTGTATTAAATTTACCATAGCGTTTTATACCATAAATTATTTATATTTTATGTGTTCGGAAAGTTTAAAATATATATAAATTTTGTACGGATTTATATTTATATTATGGTTGTATGAAAATAATAACATAATTTCTTAGAGTGAAGCCATAGACAATAAAAACAACCAACAATTGCTAATAGAGGAAGCTATACAGAAATGACAGGCGTTCTCCAATGTTTAGGAACTATAGTAAGTTCTCCATCTCTACGGTTTCTGTTTCCGTACAAGATAACAGAAGGGTTACACCAAATAATTTATTTACATAAATCATTTTATCATGGACATTTGTACTTGTATAAAGAAATAACGACGTCGCAACATCATCGATAATAGACAGCCACCTAGTACGAGTAAAGAGCGAATGACATTATTACTAAGTTACAACTTATTAAAGCCGATTAGCAGTACCATGACAATGACCTGCCGACAAAAACATATTTTCTATGAGTAAAACTAGAGTAAACGCTTGGACAATACAAGCACTGCGCTTGGTCAAAACAAACCTCAATCGAGGTTTAGGCAGAATAACTATCCTCGTCCAAACTTGCTAAATTCATCGAAGGGTTTTAAAGAGGGCAACTGAATTGTTATTACTCTTGTTAATTTTACATCAGAAATAGTTCAACCTACAACTTTTCTTCGCTGAATACCAAATTATATTATAATTGTAGTGTAACTTGTTAATATTAATAGACAAAGTTTGAGTTTATTGATATTGAAATTCGTTTATTATAAATTTATTGTTATTTACTTCAAATAACCATTTTGAGCTTAATGTATGATTCTTTTAAAATGTCAAATATCGATATGATTTTTGGAAATCAAACTTTTTAAATTAAATTCGAAAGTTCCGCTCTTTAGCAGGCAATATTGAAGGACGTAACATTCCTAGTTGTTGAAAAAATTAGTCGATCCTCAAGTATAGTTAGTCCGTAATTAGTTCCCAAGGTGAGGATGCTTTAAAAAAAACGACAAAAATTTCAGATAAAGTAGTGATTGGCGAGAGGGTTGACACTGATCGTCACGTAAAAACAAACATTTGGCCGAACAAATTGATCGGGTTCGTTCTTCTACAACAAATTTGAAACAAAATTTTTTTTTTTTGTTTGGAAATAAAATCTACATACGAGTATGTTTTGTCACAAAATATTCGCATAAATATGCCCCAAATTATCAACATTTTTTTGACAAAAAGGAACTAACATTTTGTGACACAAGGTATTAAGTTTTGTGGCGCCCCCTTGCGATAGTTTAAAGGAAAGCAGAAAATATTTGTGATCTAGCAAGACCATAAACAAGTGGTCTTGATTTAAATTTTTAAAGTGTACAAACAATTTTGACTGAACATTTCAACAAGCACAAACAATTTTGGATAAACCTTATTACATAGTTAGTTCAGTCAACCTTTTATAATAATTCCAATTAGAATTGTTCTTTATACAAAATTATCGCCCATCAATAATAATAAAAAAACGCTTTGAAAACATTGGCATATTACCAAGAAACCTTTTATTTAAGAATTTACCAAGAAACCAAAGTAACATGTTAACGACACACAAATAACGAAAAATCTCAGTTGTGAAAACGAATTAAGACACAAATTGAGATAAAATTTAATAATAAACGAATAATCGATGTTCTGATCTTTTGCCAAACTAAAAATTTGCCTTAATATCATTAAATGATTAGATGCTGCTCGCTTGATATATTCATCATCCATATGTATACTTAATCATACATACTTAATCATCAACTTACAATAGTCGAATTAATATACATACATTTGTATATTTCTTTCAATTTGCTATTTTTTACAATCTATACCCACACATCTTGATACGTTATCTATTCATCGATAAATAAATGTAATGACTTGAATACGAAAAAAAATGTAATATCTTTACTTTGGATAATAGAAATTTGTAGAAAAAAGCATTTTTTGTTGTGCTTGAAACTATTGAACGTAAAAAGCAAATAAAAAAAAAAACGAAACTACTTACCAGTAAGATCGATAAAAGAAATATTATCTCATTCGATTCTCGATTTGAAATTATTGAGTTGAGATTTTTTTTATATTCTATATTTTGATTTTTATAACCATAAATGGATGTCATTATCTAACAATTTTTTTTTTGTTCAATGCTGTTTTCGTGGTACATTAACAAAAACTTATTATTTCTGTTTCCAATTACATACAAACAATGGAAAGTATTGGGATCGGGCGAAAACGTTCGAAGTCGTGTTTCTAGTTCTGGCGGGGTCTACCTTGAAGCTAATGTCCCTATTTACTAATTTACTTGTTCATACAAGCGTCACTCATGCATTTTATTAACAGATTTCGTTCACTCGTTTCACCACGAAGTATCAAGAGGATATATTGCAATTCTCTCAACTTGCTTTTGGTGATATCTCACTACTATTACCGTTAATCGTGGTCGGTAGGAGATAATTCCACGCATTTTGCTCTGCAGTATCATCTTATATTTGGAAATAAATTATGATACCATAAGCTACTAAATTATAATATTACAAGGGCCTTCCCTATACTTTCCCATAGTAAAACAGCGGTCAAAGATATAGCCAAATTTATCTATAATGCAGTATTATTGGATACGTGAAAACTGAGTACGGTATTAGCGTAAAGGCTACAGCTACTGACACCCAAATTTTTTGATATAGCTATTGACACCATCAGCTTATTTAGCATTATTTTTTTATCATTATTATTATTCTAAAAAAAAATGAGTTGAAATGGATAATTAAGTTGTTCTCTTTCTCTTTTATATCCTGTTCTTCAAAATTTGATTTAGTCTCTCATCAAACTTTGACATGTAAACGTCGGTGTGAGGTTTGAAAAAAAAAATTGTGAAATTTTAGTGAAATTAAATAAGTAATGCCATAAAGGTAAGTGGTTTTACTGCAAGATTTAAGCAAACACGCACAAGTTTGTTATTGTAAATGTTAACAAATAAGCTTATATTAATAACAAACTAAATAAACTTATTGTAATTATGGGAAATAATTAAATACGCTTGGTGTCAATAACTGCAACAAAATTTCATACTGTTTTAGTTATTGACCCCCGGCTGTCAATAATTGTCACTTCTATGTATCAATTATTGGCATTATGGTGTCCATAACTCTAAACTCATTACTATAGCTATTGTCAACTACAGTAAATGATTAAATAATTGTTAAATTTTATAGCCCCACTTCTTAATTACCAACATGCCTAAAAAAAGAGGGACATACAACGAGGACACCCTTCGGAAAGCATTATTATGTACAAAAGAAACGGGAATTTATAAAAAAAGCATCAGAAAAGTACAACATACCTCGTTCTACTCTAATTTTTCGGATGGGCGAACCATTTAATAAAAAGGAACCTGGCCCACCTACTATTTTAACATCAGACGAAGAAAGAGCAATAGCTGAATGGCTAATCGTATGCCAAAGAAAAGGTTTTCCTAAACAGAAAGAAGACGTTTTGGATGCCGTCAAAGATTTTGTTGAAACAGACCAAAAGCCAAATCCATTTACAAATAATATGCCTGGCCGAGGATGGTTTAATAGCTTCTTAAAACGGAATCCAAATGTAACAATAAGGGTGCCTGATCCAGTGACAGCAGCGAGTAGTAAAGTAAGTGCTACAGATATCGGACGCTAGTTTGATTCCATTACCCACAAGATCTGTGCTAGCTGCTAAAGGTGCGCGTAATATATACGAAATCGACCGGGGAGCTGCAAAATCGAATTTAACGGTAATGTGCACAATTAGTTCCAGTGGTAAAACCGTTCCACCTATGGTGATTTACCCTTACAAACGGGTGCCAGAGGAGATTAGAAAATCTCTACCAGAAAATTGGGCTTTAGCTATTTCGAATAATGGATGGATGACAAAGGAAGTCTTCTACGAGTATATCTCGAAGCATTTTCATCCATATCTCGTGAATAACAACATTCAATTATCTATAGTTTATTTTGTCGATGGACATAGCACCCATATGACGCTAAAGGTGAGCGAATTATGTGTAAAATTGGGTATCATAATCATTGCATTATATCCAAATGTCACTCGCATTTTACAACCATGTGATTATGCGGCATTTAAACCATTAAAGAATTGCTGGGCCAAAACAGTGTATCAATGGCGGAAAGAAAATCCGGGTGCGTCATTGACAAGGGAACATTTTGCTCCATTGCTGTTAAAAGCATTTGGTCGATGCATTACTCCTGAGATAATTCAAAACGGATTTAAATCATGTGGTCTCTTTCCTTGGAGCTCCGCGGCAATCGATTTTTCGAAATGTCTTGGCAAATCTTGTCATCATATCCTCTCAAATAAAAACATTTCTGGGGGTTCTATAGATTTTTTACGACTTTCGGAGATTGTCGGAAACATAAAAAATTAAATTATTTCAGGATATCTTAAAAACCCCACAAACATTAGAACAATATCACGATAATTTTAAAATATTATTTGAACTTTTTACGACATATAAAGCGGTTGAAAAATCTGAATAGTTGAAGTTTACGGTGGAAATGTCAAATCTGAGTGATGATCAAAATTTTGAAAATATACCGACTGATGTGAATCCAATCTTAGCGGAATTCGATACTAATGAAATAAATGAATTTATATATCTTGATAACAACTTCGACCGCAATCCTTTAAGTGACTTCACTCCACTAAATATCGTTGAAGAAAGGGTAATTGGAGAAGGTAGTGGTAACAATAAGAGACGATGTTCCACTACCTAGTACTACCAGCAAGGTAGTTATTGTTTCCTCTTTAATGGATTCGACTAATATACAAAATAAAACCCCAACTAAGTGTATTACAGACTACTTAGACTGGCCTGTAACGCCAATAAAAACAGGACACCAAATTGCGAAATTTGGGGACCCTGAAACGCAATGGCAATACTACCATGAACAAATGGAATCAGAGGATTCGAAATATGACCAGACTCTTGTAGAATATACCGACTCACACGAAATTATAGAAATATCTGACGTAGATCATCCTACGGAACAAGACGTAGAAGAACAAATAGACGACATCCATTTTTCAGATTAATACACTCTTCGCTTCGCTACACAATTTTTAAATTCCTAGTAGATACCGGATCTAATAAACATTATATTCAAAAACAATACATTCAAAATGCCATTCCTAACGAGAAACCTTTCATGGCAAACTCAGTTGCTGGTAGCGTTAATATTACACACCACGCATTAATAGATCTTTTCGGTCCAGAAATCCTGAGATCATGGAAAATACGAGTTTACCCGCCTCCCATTTGGCCTTAAAAATGCCCCCTCGATATTTCAACGCACCCTCGATGATATCCTTCGTGACCACATTGGGAAGCGTTGTTACGTTTATATCGACGACATAATCATATTTGGTAAAACAGAATAAGAACACTTCAAGGACATGACGATAATTTTTAAAGTGTTAGAAAACGCCAATATGAAGATTCAACTCGACAAATGTGAATTTCTACAGGATGAGGTAGAATTTTTAGGATTTGTCATCTCTAAAGATGGGATAAAAGCGAATCAGAAGAAGGTAAAAGTCATAACAGAATTTCCCATACCCAAGACCGTGAAGGAACTCAGATTCTTCTTGGGATTAGCCGGATTTTATCGTCGTTTCATCCGGGACTACGCAAAACTTGCGAAGTCCCTGACTTCACTCTTAAGAGGAGAAGACGGAAATGTGTCCAAAACCCTCTCAAAAAATAAAATGGTAAAGCTTAACGCCGAAGAAGAAGCTGCATTTAACAAAATAAAAACCTCACTCGTCTCCAACGAAGCTGTTATCATTCCCAAATTTCCAAAATGAATTTGAATTGACTACAGATGCCTCCAACTTTGCACTAGGTGCAGTTTTATCTCAGGAGGGAAGGCCAATCACTTTTCTCTCAAGAACTTTAGATAAAACGGAAAAAAATTATGCGACTAATGAAAAGGAAATGCTCGCCATAATTTGGGCGTTAACATCTTTGAGAAATTTCCTTTACGGATCAAAGAAAGTGAAGATCTTCACAGACCACCAATCATTGACATATGCCCTAAGCAATAAAAATGACAACTCCAAGATGAATCGTTGGAAAGCTATCCTGGAAGAGTACAATTATGAGTTAAAATATCAACCAGGAAAAACAAATCTAGTAGCGGATGCCCTATCGGGAACACCAATCACTTCCGGAATAAACGTAATGTCAGTCACACAACATAGCGACAAAAGTTCTCCGCATGATCTGGTCCCCACAGTCGAAACCCCAGTTAATGTATTCCGCAATCAACTAATTTTAAACGTAGGCGAGGGAAGTTCGTACCAAATAATAAACCCTTTTCCAAAATATTCCAGGCACATTATTACACAACCAAGTTTTTCAAATTCAGACATTATAAATTTTTTTAAACGTTACCTTAATCCACTCACGATTAACGGATTGAATACATCAGAATATATAATGGGAAAGGTTCAAGAAGTGTACCCAATACATTTCAGAGACTATAAAATTCGATTCACTCAAAAGATGGTACAAGATATTACGGATGAAAACCAACAAGAGGAGAAAATACTGCTCAAGAAAATCGAGATCAAATAATCGAAAATTATTGCTTCCCCAGGATGACCAGGAAAATTAAGTTGCTGGTCAAACGTTGTGTTATATGCCAGAAGAATAAATATGATCGCCATCCCAATAAGCCTATTATTACCTAAAAACCTATCCCTAATTATCCTGGACATACGCTCCATCTAGATATTTACTCAACAGAAAATAAATTGTTGTTTGACAAATTCAGTAAACTCGCCTTCTGCAGACCGTTAAAATCCAGAGCGACAGAAGACATCAAACAACCACTTAGAGATATACTCTTTTTCTTTAGTGTACCAGAAATTGTGGTAATTGACAATGAAAAATCCTTCAACTCGAATTCCATAATATCAATGATGGAAGATGGTTTAAACATAAAAGTCTTCAGAACTCCCCCATACAAAAGTGAAGTGAATGGCCAAGTGGAAAGATTTCACTCGACACTCTCAGAAATGATGAGATGTCTAAAGGCTGATGGGGTAGAGCGAACTTTTAATGAACTACTAGAAAGAGCGGGTAATGAATATAACCACTCAATCCACTCGACAACTGGCAAACGGCCAGTGGAAATATATTTTGGCATGAATCCATAACACAGATCCTGAACAATTAGAACAAATCCGACAAGATACCATACTAAAGATAAAACAAAAGCAGGAAACAGATCTGACATACCATAACAAAAACCGTACCCCGATAAAAACCTACCAGGCAGGTAAAGTAATCTATGTAAAACATAACAAAAGATTAGGATCGAAATTAACAGAACGATTCAAACTCGAAATAGTAACGGAAGGCAGAAATACAACAGTTATAACGGAGTCCGGAAGAGTAATTCACAAAGCAATATTAAATCCTAACAAACAAAAACTTATTTTTATTACAGTTAAGCCTTAAGCAACACATTGGCAGAAATTCAAATTTTTGATTACACAAATTCTCAAATCATCTCAATTAGCACAGGTCAAGCAAAAATACAGGACGGAAACTTCAAATTAATCCATATAATTGAATTAGAAAAACACCAAAATTACATAGACAGAATGTAATCCATACTGGACAAAGAAATGACAATAGATCACCCATTGCGCCCATATTTGAGGCATGAACTCTCGGAATTACAAACATTACTGGACAGCCTTAGAATACATAAATCCAAACGATCCTTAAACTTTATAGGTAGTGCATGGAAATGGATAGCCGGAAATCCCGATCACGAGGATTTCAAAGTAATTAAAGATAAAATGAATAATGCATTAGAGAATAACAACAAACAAGTAGTTATAAACCGATTGTACAATGAAAGAATCAATAATATATCAAAAATGGCTAATTTAATTATTAACGAAATTCACAAAGAAAATAAATTAAACGACCCATTAGCATTAAATATTTAATATAAATTAAAAATAATGAAAGAAGAATTGGTAAATGTTAAGTACGCAATTCACTGGGCTAAAGCAGGGATTATAAATTCACTCGTTTTATCAAATTCTGAAATTAAATTAGCCATTAATACACTGGAAACCGAAAATTTACCATATAGTACTCCCGAGGAGGCGTTAGATTTCGCTAATATCAAAATCATTAGTAGCAAATTGTGTCTACTTTATATTGTGTACATTCCGGTAACAACTCCAGAACTATATGATAAATTATTGGTCAAACCGGTCAGAAGAAACGATAAGGTGACCGAAATTGAGTATGAAAATGTCATTAAAAATCACGATAAGATTTATAGTATTATTAACGAATGTAAAACGATCAACTCGCTTTCAATATTTAACCAAAATAATATACTAGACATAAGCAATTCTTCTTGTTTACCCAACTTGCTCAAAAGTCGACCTTCCAAATGCAAACACAACAACAATCAACATATTACAACAGTTAACGAAATATCGGAGGGTTTAGTTCTACTGAATCAATTCGATGGGAACATCAAAATTAATAACGAAACTCAGAAACTCAATGGAACATAATTGATTAAATTCAGCAATACTACCTTATCAGTCGGAAATAACATCTACATTTCTAAAGAAAAAACGACCATTCAAGTACTTCCAGCTATTCTATAGCCGACGCCGAAAGAAAGTGATTTCAAGGAAATACTTTCATTACAAATGATGAAAGATATTCATATAAATAATACTCGTCACATTGGGCTCCT
Source organism: Tipula vernalis (assembly GCA_958295665.1). Classification (NCBI taxonomy): domain Eukaryota; kingdom Metazoa; phylum Arthropoda; class Insecta; order Diptera; family Tipulidae; genus Tipula; species Tipula vernalis. Next base: position 241,482,929 of record OY282559.1, on the reverse strand, counting down.
TAAAAAGGAGGGAGCCATCCAGCGATTTACGAGCTAGGGATCATTCTCAATAGTCATCATTTTGGGAATAGCGGTCATCACTACAAAATATACCAAAACTAAGAAATTACGAATCATTAATACAACGAACATCGAGGATCTGTCCACTCCACAAACTCAGAGTAAGGTCGAGAATACCTGTTCAATAGCAATTCAGGAAGAAGAACTAGAAATCCATAACGAGACACCTCAAACGATAACACCCAAAGGGACCTCAGGGCACAGACGGAAATTTTATGAAACACCGTTTTTCAGATGGTTCGAATGTGGGCATACGAACTTTAAGGGGGAGGAGTTAACACGCGTAATAATTAGGTTTCCCACAAAAATACAACGTGATCATATTTGTCACGTTGCATTAGCAATGACAACAAGTTACACGCGCATCCGGCATAATGCTGAGTGAATATTCTTGATAACATGGTTTCATATTCTACATATTTTTAATTAAGCAAATTGTAATTAGAAAATAAGAAAATAATCAGTTGTAATTTCGATGTTAAACAAATAAGTTAAAAATAAAAATTATTTTTTTTAACCTTTTAACCAAAAATCAATAAAGAATTTAACTTACATACTATTTGTCAACTATGCAAATTGTTTTAGTTCGAAGGAATCTTCACAACATTATAAAAAAAAAATTATAAAAATTTACTAATAAGCAGTTTCTAAAATATATATTTACTCGTAAACTCGAAATTTATTAAAAATCATTCAGAATAAACTAAATCACGAAAAGTGTAGTTTTTAATTCTCCATCTAATTAAACCCTCACCCCAGCGGTAACTTAATTAGATAATTTCGCTAATCAAGCAAACGCTTAGCCTTACAACCTAAGCACAATCTTTGTTAGATTAACAGTCCGGGAAGACTTGATCGGCATCGGAGGAGCTGTGCAGTTGGCTGATGGGTTAAAATTAACAATTACAAATAGTATTAAATATCAACAACATCAAGCTTCTACTTAAATTCAACGGTATGGGTGACACAGTAAAGCGATTAATAGTCAGCCATCGCGAATAGTTGCCACCGAAGCTAGAAACAATTGTAAAGGTAACTAATGAATATCAGGTTAAGAAGATATCGGATAAGAAGTGCCGGGTGGTGCAAAGAGATATACGGGCAAATAACAAAAGATTCCAGGAAGGGCAATTGGTGCAACTTCACAACCCGCATCGAAAGAAGGGGGATTCATCGTCGAAACTACAGCCTACGTGGACGCAACCTTACAAAACTAGGAAAGGACGAGGAGGTAAACGAAAAGTAATACATTTGAGGCGGCCGGCCCCATACAGAGGGGCTGATTTTAATCCTGTCCGGGACGAATAGGCTTAGGCAAGGGGTAGTGTTACGGTGACACCTAGGGTAGAACAGAATAAGTTAAATTGAAGTTACATTCTAAATGTTTCTACACTATTCTTACTGGAAAAGTCATGAAATTTCTAGAAGTTTTGCTTTGAGTATTTAAGGAGCGAACGAGATCGAATTGGAATCATTAGTATTTAGTAAGCAAAAGTATAAGGGTTAAAAATAAATTAAAAGTGATTTAAAAAGTGAGTTAGTGAGATACAAAAAAAAAAATTAATCAGTAAAATTTATGCATATATTTTAAAAAAGTGATTTTGTGAATTATTATTAATAAATTGTGTTAATTTAATTTGTTCGTGATAAATTGTTTCGCTTTATTCACAATCCAGTGATTCGAACCTTGATTGACAAGGGAAAACCGTAACAATATTTATTTATCCGCACCGATGTATGTTTTTTATTTATTTTTATTTTTTTAATAAGCCGGTTATATATTTGAAGTTAAGAATATATAATCCAAAACGACCATGGTTGCTATTCATTAATTCCGTACGCTTAATAATTTTGGTGCATCACATTCCAGGTGCGAAACTAGAAGGTGAAAAGTATTTTCCTTTATCCAAAGTTTGTAAGTGCAAATAAGTAATATCAAACGAAGGTGAATTATTTTCTGAAACATTTCTAAATTTTAAAACATTTTAGTGGATTAGTAAACCAATCAATTAATGGTAATCAATAATGGTATATTGAAACACTCAAATGGAAAATTGAATATAAATCAGAGATAATAATTTGTTGTTAAAGTATTAATACTATTAACTTCGTTTTAAGTTAGATCGTAGTCCATTCTTGACTCCCACAAATATTAGATATATTCTCTTCGAGCTGAGAGGGATAGATAGATATGACGAAAAGCACGAGGAGCTAAGAGTGTTAGAAGAAAATGTAGTTTGTGAAATTGCAACTTCACTTGATATTATTGAAAGATTTCCTGTCGTAATTGAAAGTGCACCGGTTAAAAATGGCTTACGCGTGGTATTATGAGCATCTCTACTGACATATCCCAAGTCTGGACAAATGAATCGGTAAGAAATAGCAATGTAGATTCTATTATTGCTTCTGGGAATCCTTGTGTACTTTATTTTAAGACCACGAATTTTAATAAAAAAGGTAATAGCTTGGATGTTTATGCTCATTGATCAAAATACGAAAATGGACTAATTCAAAATTAAAACTCGACTGATCATCTTTTTTCCAAACAAAACAACGAGCCTTCATCAAGCAATTTGTTTTCCCTTTTTTTCCATATTTTCTCGTTGTGGTTGTTTTATTTTTTATGTTCACAAACAACATCGCGCGATTCAGCAAACGGACGACGAACATATATTTTTTTGTCCTCTCCGGCGTGTCCGTGCCGTGTACACATAAGTTTTACCACCCCCCCCCCCCCGAGCAATTACAAGAAACAGCAACAAATCCAATAATATGCGCAGTACGTAACTTACACATAGACACAAATGCATTTTATACTGTGCATATATCTCTCTATATTTAACTATGTTTAACGACAAAACGAATGGAATATTATTAAAACCATAAAAAGAGCATAAAACCCTTTAGGCGCGAGGGAATCAATTTACTTGCGGACTGATAATTGGTTGCTATCACCTTTTCTCAATCTTTTTTATCACAGTTATGACGGAAAAGCGGTCGTAACAAATACTTTAAAATATCAAAAAATATAAATAAATCACCAATAGAAAAATTAGCAATATTAGACTATGCAAAAGAGCCCAAAGTGACTCAGAATTGGAACAAAACTGAGCAAAGACAGTAAGAACTCTTAAATCTATATACATATTTGGAAAGTTGGCATGAAGCAGTTATTTAACACATCAAAAAACTAAAACTGACCCAGTGGCAGCAAAAAAATTATATTGAAAAAATATCAGAGGAAAATTTTGTGTAAAATATATGTATACAAAACTATTTTTGTTACTCTTCACTTCAATCAATAAAAATTTTACGTCCCCGGAAAAATATCCGAAGTTAATGATTTGCCATGTCATGAAAAAATGTTCTTCCCATACTGTAAAAATAATAATCATTGGGTTCTTGTGATAATTAATATGAAAGAAGAATGCATAACTATTTACGATCCCCTATGTCCCGGGAAAATGCAGTAGGACTTATTTAAAAAAATGCAAAATTGTATAGGAATCAAACAAATTACCACAAAAAAAAATGTCGGTCAAAACCAAAATACAGTTTTCCCACTCAAAGAGACAGTTATAATTGTGGCCCACTTATAATTTATTGTATTGAAATGAAACAGTACAGAAATTTTCTTCAAAATACAATTTTTGTAGAATTTCGAATCCATGTTAGACCACCGCTTGATCTGTTGCGAAGTTTTGAAGCAGGAAGACAAATTCATTTAATATGAAATTTACGAAAGAAGAGTCCACGACCGTTGCAATACGCAAAAAATAATTGCATTAGAAATTTGTATGTTTTGCGGTCGATCGTTGACGCTCGAAGAAGAAAGACGTGTTTTTGTCGTCTTCCTCGAGAAATTAATTTAATTTTATTTTATTTGATTTTTAATTTTGTGTGAAGTGAAGTGGAAAATATATAATTTAATTTAAATTATTTTAATTTAAATAATATAAAAGTGAGTGATTTTTTTTTTATTTATATAAATGCGGTTCATTTTTGTTTGTAAACGTGGTAAATAGTGTCGCTTAAATTGATTAATATCGCGTGCGATTGTGTAGTGAATAGTGTTGTGAAAGTGAATTAAAAATTAGTTGATGAGGAAAGACTTCAACAAGGAATTATGTGTCCAAAAAATCATAATGGTACTATCCAGTAATCGTTAGAGGTATTTTCATACCAGTGTACACATACAAAAGGTAATATATTGCGCATACTACAAAAACAACAAATTTCAATATGGCGACGGTTGTGACAATTTTGAATAAATGAATATATGTATGAAGTATGAAATTGAATGATTCAAATTCAAATGGATGATTTTTTTATTAAAAAACAGTGAATGAATTAAATTGTGGGATTATGGATTTTAACTGAAAATAATTAATAAATTAAAACAGGTCGTTTTAGTGTTACAAAATAGTTTTATTTATTTTTCTTTTTCTGTTTCTGCTGTTTTCAAGCAACGCCGTATTTAAATATTACTTTCTTTTACTCTAGTAAAATAAAGTATAGTAATCATGAAAATTTTGGACCTTGAGATTTTTAGAGATTTATTTGTTTTGAGGTCCCCTGAGTCCGAAAAAGTGGGTTTCGAAATGGTGTCTGTCTGTCAGTCTGTCAGTCTGTCTGTGTCCTCTCTACAGCCCAGATGGTTTAACCAATCGAACTGAAACTTCAGATTTAAGCTTTTTTGATAAATTGGGAGGTCCCAGTGAATTTTACTCCAAATCGGCTAACCGGAAGTGGCCACTCCCTTGGTCCAGAAAATTTATTTTGCAAATATCTTAAAAAGTGTAAGGTTTACAAAAAATTACTAAATACAAAATGTTTCCAAAAATTAAAAACAAATAAAAAAAAAATAAAAAATTAAAAAAAAAATTTAAAAATTTAAAAATTAAAAAAAAAATTAAGAAAAAAATAAAATTTCTCAAAATTCTCTGTTCGTAAAAGAAAGTCGTGTGTTGGCCACACCTCCATTTTTTATTCTGAAATACATCCTTGAACGGAAAAATATTTCTTTCACTTTCTGGTCAGAAGGAATATGTTTGGATAGCTCTAATAAGGATTTAATGTAATTTTTGGAAGAAATAAGGTTGTCATCATTAAATTCCTTAAATATTACTTCAAGTTTTTCCATTTCTTGCATCATCTTATCTGTTGGTTTCTTAAGAAATCCTTCACCTAGTTGGTTTGTCCAAGTAAAAGAAGTATCTCGAGTCGTGTTAATATCACAAGGGTCTACTACTAATTTAGGGTCCTTGATTCGATGACAAATATAGCCGGCTAAGTGTTCCAACCCATCGTACTGTAAACATTCCAATTCGTCATCTTTAGCAATTTCTTTTGGAGAAATTTCGGAAACTAAAGGTCTGAACCACATACTGCTTAGATTATCGACAGTTTCTAAATCTGGCGTATCATCTACCATGGTATTGCCATTCATAGATAGACTTTCTTCGTTTCTGCCCAGAATGTACGATCGAAGCCTGTACATAAACTCTAAGCGGTCGGGATGATGTAGAGACCACCTTTAGCCCTAATAGTACCAAAAAAAATTTCCAGGACATCTTGGTTGAGTCTATATGTTAATATATAAGACACACAGTACTGCGATTTTAAATCGGCATATAACAATTTGAGGGAATTGTTAGTCATTAGGATACCTAAATAAGAATAAATGTTTACGTATTAAAAATCAATAGTATTTAATGATTTAAATGTAAGAATAAATTATACCTTTCTGGAATGGCATTAGATTAGATTTCCCCTTAACGCGCATTTTATCTATAACCGATGACATCTGGTCTACAATTTCAAATTGCACCGACTCAGAAATTCCAACTCCTTGTACCCTTTGTCGACTGTCTTTATATGGCTGCCTTACATTTAGGCAGTCAAACCAATCATTGACCTGAAATGTTATAATGACATGATTATTATATGTATATACTGAAATATAAAATATATGAATATAAAATATATTTTACCTGCTTAAAAAATTCAGCACATTTCTGCCAACTTTCTGATGTTAATTCTCCCAAACTTCCAGCACGGTAAATTGCATTTGCCACAGTATGCGAAAAAAGTTTGGTGGCAAGTTTAACTTTTTGACGTTCTGCGCCTCTTACTTTTAAATTGGCCGCCGAAATTTTATATGCCACAGAAAGGTCCGATTTATTATTTGTTTTCATAATTAATTCTTCTATAATTTGTGAATTAATTAGCTCGCCATCTATTTCGAAACCATGATCCACGAAATGATTTCTGACTAATTTAATCAGATGGGGTACGTCAGCGAAAACATAAATGTTTTTTGAACATTCGGCAGGATTTTTGAAAAATGGTGTTTTTACTGAAATATTTAAATCTCGTAATAGGCCCTGATTCGTCCCCCCCAAATCACATACGATTGCCGCTACATGAAACCCACAGTCTTGGATGGAATTTATGATTTCGTATAAAATATTTGTTGTCATCTTTTGATCAAAATCGTAGTATATATGTTGTTTCCAATTCCCGATAAGTCCTCGAACCATTGCCACCTGAACATATTTTGCGGCTTGTAAAGTTTGGTCCTTTGGTTTGTCATATACGATTTTTTCCTTTACCTTCATCTCGTCGAAACACAGAATACAAATTTTTTCATTTGCCGTCATGTCAATTGTTCTCATTAGCTTTAACACGCAATTCAAAATTCCAGGGTATACTTCAACTTTAGCACACCATTTTTTTAACGTTATTACAGCTGGAAAGGGCATTTTCTTTGTTAAAAGTAGTCTATACGCCCTTGGGCCAGCAGAATGTAAAGTGACTGCTTTGGCAATATCATCGGCTGCCCATTTTACATGCTTTTCGCTTTTTAATTTTTGTAGTTGAGCTTCACTGAATATTTGGCCAACCGAATGAATTATTTGTTGCTGTTCCCAACATTTTTTTCCTCAAGTGAACGACCTCTTCTTGTAATCTTAAAGATCACAAGATTAATTCTATATAGTCATTTTTGTTTACTTTGAGTATGAATCCGTAAATGAATCCGTTTGGGTACTGAAATCGCGTTTGCAAACGGCAGTAGACTCCGTTTGACAAAAACTGTTTGTTGTGGAGCAATCCTGAATTATGGTGTGCGTTGGCTTTTTATTTGTAAAAATGTTGGATTCTTCTTGATAGACTGCGTGAATTTCAGGTGAATCACTTGCAGAGGGAGTGATTTCTTGATTTTTAAGAATTGTTGAGCTATAAACACACATTTATTTTAATTTATTTTTACATATAAATTAGCACAATTTTATACCGTACCTTGATTTCATTTCACGTTTTTGTTTTCTTTCAAATCGTGGTGTAATTAAATGTATCGGCTTTTGTAATGGTAACAAAAGCGATGGGATTACATTCCGTTTGATTTGCACATTTGATTTCAATCCATATTGTTGTAATATTGGATTTGGCGTAATAAAATCGTCAGGTTTAAAGTGATTAGAACATATTCGAGCATTTTTGATATTAAATTGATCTTGCCGTCGACAAGATAACACCCATTTTTTACATATGTTCTTTTCATTTGGAAATTTATGGAAAGATACGTTATCATTATTTCCACTATTATTGTTCACATCACAACCAAAAACAGCACACCTCATTGTCTATAATTTAATTAATTAGTTTATAATAAATAAACTTCAATTTAACACACTTTTTATTAGTTAAAACACTGAATTTTTGATAAAAAAAATACGAATAATCACATATACGATGTTTACTTTAGCCGTGTTTTCCATGAGAACTGCACTAGAACTCGATAAACTTTAAATTCCTTTTATTCCATGTAAAACGAAAAAAAATAAATTCTTAATGCGCGAATGTGTAGTGTATTTGATATAATTACATATTTTAAATTTAAAAATTTCCCCTTCAGTTATTTCATCAATATTTTCTTATTTCTTGCTGACGTCATTACACGCAACTACACTCGATAAATTCATGGGTTTATCCAGTGTAACTAAAAAATAAGCTATAATTATCATTATTTATTGCTGTAACAACTTAAAATGTGTATTTATGTGAAATGCACTACACATTATCACTTTATGAATTTAATTTTTTTCTGTTTACATAGAATAAAAGGAATTAAAAATTTATCGAGTTCTAGTGCAGTTCTCATGGAAAACACGACTTTTGTCACAACCGTCGCCATATTGAAAGATGCACAAACATAAACGAAAATTAGACCGATGAGTATATTACCTGTATTACTCTATCGTGTTTTCATACCACATGTACTTTGTCTATATACATACATACTTATGTATATGTGGTACGAATTTGTGTCAACATTTTTTGTTTCTATTTATTTTATTATATGATTTGCTGTGGTAAGGGTTGTGTAATTATGTTGTGTATAGTCATAGCCGACGGTTTTATTTGGATATATATTATAGGGTTAGAAGTGTTACCTACCGATAATTTTACTTCTTAGGGGTTTCCAAACCCTGAAATTGTTTATTAGTTGTGTTTTTAATAACTGTATATAATTCAATTTTTTTTGTTTTTCATTCTGGTTTTTTCCATAGAATACAATTCTTGGTTTTGTTTTAGAATAAATAGGAAACTGTGTTAGTTGCGAACAAAAATTATTTCAAGCTTAACCAATTTTGTAGTGAATAAATTATTAATAGTGTGTTATTTAATTATTATACTAAAGTTGCTTTTTCGAAAATTTTGGTATTTATAGCGACTAAATTTTTGAAATTAATTTTTAAATTGTGGAAAAAAATAAAGTTCTTTCATTAGCTTTTCGATATCGGTAAGTTAAGTTGAATTCTAACAAAAATGTCACTTACCAATAAGTACGTTAATTTATTTAGTTACCGAAAGATGACTCGAACGCGAAGAGATTCTGTAACAAAATGTAACAAATTGATATTGAGAAAGATGTGCCTATTTTAAGCGCTAGTAAGACCTATAAAATTCCTTACGCTACACTAAACGACAAAATTAACGGAAAGAGTGCTCGTAAAAAACGATTTAAATCCTATATTGGTGAAGAAGCAGAAAGCATTTTTAAACTGGATTATTGGATGCGGAAAGATGGGGTTTCCACAAAATGAAAGCAGTTTATTGGATTCTGTGCAAAAACTAGTAAAGAAATCAAACATTAAAACTCCTTTTAAGGATGGACGACCAGGACTAACATGGTTTGAAAGTTTTATGAAACGACACCCAATCTCTTATCTCAGAAAAAGTCTGAATATGTGAACAAGGCTTGTGGCCTGGTTACAGAAGCAAACATCCGTTCTTGGTTCGACGAAGTTAACATTTTATTGGGGCTAGATATGGAAGTGTTAAATCAGCCGACGCATTTTTAATTTGGACGGAACTGCTTTCAATTTAGTTCCAAAGGGGGATTTAGTTTTATGCGAAAAGGGGAAGCAAGTGATGAGTTTCGAAATAACAGCAACGAAAATATTACGACACTATTTACCGTCAATTTTTAAATATGCACGGATACCAACTGCTGTTAGTCAAGCTGCTCCTACAGGCCGGGGAATTGTTCGAACGGAAAGTGGATGGATGACTAGCGAGGCTTTTTATGAATATATCGCTAATGTTTTTCTTCTGTTTTTAAGAAAACACAGCATTCAGTTTCCTGTCACAGCATTTATGGATGGCCATTCTTTTCTTTTATCTTTTGAGCTGAGTAAATTTTGTAAAGAAAAACAAATTATTTTAATTGCTCTTTATCCTAACTCAACTCATATTTTGCAACCTCTGGATGTTGCAGTCTTTGGTCCCATGAAGACAATGTGGAGAACAATAAAACAAAGTTTCGGATTGATAATGATGGACGAGAAATGAAATAAAAAAGATATTCCAAACTGTTTAAATAAATTTATCGCGGAAAATTCAATGCGCGAAAATATAAAATCATGATTCAATTAAATATAATTTAGTATGGCAACTTTAAGATGTTAGTATTTTATGTGTTCTTATTCATTTTGAATTATTGTGCAGTGGGATTTAAACGGAATAGAGTAGTAAGCAATTAATTAAGTATCAATTTGATTTGATTTTAGCGGTATGTCTGGAAAAGTTATCTGGAAATTAAACGAATTTTAGAATTTTTAAAAATTAAGTAATTAAATTAAATTTTTGTGTTGGAATTTAATTGATAATTAGGATGGGATTCGATGCATTGAAATTTTCAGATAAAAAACCAGACGCGGCTTCAGTGTTTATCTAGTATTGTTCATTATTTAATTATTTATTATAGGAGTTTTAGAGCGGAGAAACAGGGCACGTCTTTTTATTGATTTGTTTATTTTATTTTTTTTATTTTAGAGTAGATTTACTCGTATTAAATTTATTTTAGTATGGAAAGGTTGAACTATTAGTAAGTAATATGTTTAGATTAATTTAAACGATTTTGCAGAGCTACTTAAGTAGAATAAAGTAATAAACAATTCATTTTAATTTTGATTTTAGTGGTATTCCTGCAATTAGTTAATTAATTTCTTTATTTTCCGGAATCAATAACTAGTTAAGCTAAAGAATTGGATATTCAATTTTTTGGGGTTTCAGATTTATGGTTTTTGATTTTAGAATTTTAGTTTAAAGAAAGATAAGTGTTTAAAATTCATAATTTAGAATTCAAATTTTTATGCATCTCCATTTTCAATAACTACACCTTTAGGCCAAATTTAACAAATGGTGCATTATCTTATGATTTTTATATTATTTTTTAAAGTAAGAATGACCAATAGAAAATTAATTAATTCAAATTATCACAAGAAAATTTGCTTCTTTTACATTTGGTGTTATTTTAAAAGACGTTTGGACATTTCCGAACGCACAAGCGAGAACTTTCTAGAATATTGTTTTATTTCCTAATCTTTTATGAAGAATTTTATTCAAAATAACCCAATTATCACACTAAAATCTCTTATCACATACACAGAAAAAAAAATTAAATTTCATGTTTTATGTTTACTTCTACATTATACATATGTTAGAACAAATCGATTTAGAAAAATGCTAACACAAATTCAAGTTCCAATTTCGAAAGTATTTATATAGTAATGTAATAATTGATATGATACTTATCGGTTTCTGGTGAGAGTTGAATTATGAGACTTTGCAAAATTTTATACCCATTCGGAAATATTCCCTTAGTACCGAAAAAATTCCATACCGAATTCAAGAATACAGGAATTTAAATTCCCGAACGTTTTTATGAATTTTGACAGACGTCCGTCCGCATGTGGAAAATGGACGTGGAATTCGACAATATAGGGTCCCTGTTTTTATATGGTATATATATATATATGTATATAAATATATGTATATAAATTTATTCTGTGCTACAGATTAATATTTCAAATTTTCTTTTGGTTTTTTCTTAATTTTTTTTTAATTTTTAATTTTTTTTTAATTAAATTTTGTAATTGATTGATTAATCAGGGTAACGCCCGGATAACGCCGGGCCCTCCGTACCACCTTCACACTTAACAAAACCGAAGGAAAGGAAAGGTATGTTAGTAACAAAGAATCAACTCGGTTCCAGACACCAAGTAGTTGATAATTAGTAAATTTGTTAGTAATATATTTTTAGTAAATTATATAACACAAGACAATACAATTTAAAGTTGATCTACTGCTCAAATTCCTGTAAAATTGTTTCCGGTTCTTCAATAATATCCTAAATTTAAAAAATGTATTAATCCTTTAAAATAATTATTCTAAAATTAACAAAGTATAAATTTAATTCTCTGAAATAAATTATAGATTCATTTTTATGACTACAAATAAATTAACATTAATAGTTTGAAAATAATTAAACCAACTACCACCCGCCCATCGTGCTGTCACCGCAACTAGTGTCATCTTGGTCGAGCTTTTCAGGAGTTTTCTAAACTAAAACCATTTTAACTAACCAATATCAATACTAATACCAAAAACTATCATCAACATTAAAAGCAGTATGAAAATTAACACAAATACCAACATCGACATCAATACCAATACCAAACATCAACACTAACATTATGACGTTAATGATTCGATTACACCGAAAAATTGATTTCACTAAATTTAATTCAATTTAATTTTAATAAAAATTTATTAAATTCAGTTAAATCCAAAACCTAATTTACTTCACTATTAATTCTTTAGCCATTCGTAAATTCAATGCCACAAATATTCATAAATTCACTGATCCTGGTGACGAAGTTACTAGATGACTTATACTGGGACCGAAACCTGTGATAAATATTTTTTAGTACAAACTTTTGACATTTATTTGAAAATTTTTTCCGTACATTCACAAATTTTTATTACGCTGCCCGAATGGTGTAATAATTTTTTGAAGTATTTCCCCATTTGTCATGTTGTTGTTGGTTTTAATGGCAAGCAATCCTTTTATACGCATTGAGTTAGCTTTCGTTTTATATGCTATAGCGAAGGGCTGCATTTGTTTTGTTGGTGCAATAATTCTCGCCAAAATTTTGGGAAAATACTTTACGATATAGTCAGGTTTGTATACAGAAAATGGGACGGGCATGGAGTGGTCTCAAATCAGAATTGCAACGCAAATCGAGCAATTGCACATTTTGCTCAATCGAGCAATTAATTCTATAATAGCTTCAATAATTTATCAGGCAATAGTAGCTCTCACAATTACAATTCACTAGATCAATATGCCATTAAAAAACGATTAACATTTAGTTGACATACACGAACAAATTATCTCACTAGAAGACAATAGTTGTCGGCAAGCTGCTTGTATCAGAAATTAGCATACCAAAAGATAGTGATAATTTGGGTGTATGCGGTTTTTCCAAATAAATGTCAAAAATGTGTACCAAAAAACAGCCTTAGAGTGCTTGGCACAAACGCTAGTGATCCTTGGGTCATTTACGTAATCCTCAACCAGCTCGATGGAGAAAGTCGTCAATTATGGTTACGAGTTAGCTGAAAATGGTTTCCCTACGCTCCAACAGCTAATAGATTTTCTAAACTTACGAACAGATTCTTTAGACGGAACTCATTCAGCGAGTAGGAGCGTACAACAAGCTTTGTAGCAGAAACACTAAATCCCATTTGTCCAGTTTGGCAAAAGATCGATCACTATTTAATTATTGAATGTTCCAAATTTAAAGGCTTGGATATCGATGCACGCAAAGAATTTATTAAAGCCTTGGTTCGCTGTTTTAACTGCTTCGGTAGTAATCACTCCGTTTACGATTTGCGATCAAGGAAAAGATTTTTTTTGTTTTTTTTCCTTTATTTAATATTACAACTGATTTACAAATCATTTAGTAATTTATCTTTCTTAAATGAAGATTCACATTTGACGGGCAGTAGCCCAATGGTTACTCCCGTTTGAATTTACATAGTAATTATTTTTCTCTATCCTACTTAAATACAACTGCCCAATTCCAAAGGTTTCTGCCTTTGAAGTCTTCTTACTGCATTGGTGGTATCCAACAAACTTCGTATGTCTGCATTTTGGTGCCCAGATATCCGCTGTTTCTTCGCATGATTTTGTATTCCTTCACTAACATATTCCATGTTTAAGTCCCTATGGAGGTTATCATTTCTAATAATGTACCATGGTGCGTTTACAATGCCACGCAGCACTTTGTTTTGAAAACATTGAATCATTTCTACATTTGTCTTCTTGGTACAACCCCAAAGTTGAATACCGTAGGTCCATACTGGTTTAAGTATTTGCTGATATAATAGCAATTTGTTATGTATTGTAAGCTCAGAGTTTCTACCTATTAGCCAATACATTTTCCCATATTTAATGTTCAATTCTTCTTTTTCTTTTTAACATGCTCTTTCCATCTAAGCTTGCAATCGAGAGTCATGCCGAGGTATTTGGCTGTATTTGCATTTGGAAGCGGCCTTGAATTAAGTTTCACTGCAATCCAGTTAACTTTCTGGTTTGTGAAGTTTACGTGAACCGATTTTGCTTCGTTTAGGCTAATGCGCCATTTCTTTGTCCAACTACTCACTGTGTCGGTTGCTTTTTGAAGTTTGGTCGTTGCTTTTGATATACACTTTCCAGTCGCCAGAATAGCTGTATCGTCTGCAAATGTTGCTATGGTGGCACCTTCTGTATTTGGCATATCTCTGGTGTACAGGATGTACAATATAGGACCCAGTACACTACCCTGTGGTATGCCTGCTGATATTCTCTTTAGTTCAGAGTACTCTCGGTTATATTTTACACGGAAATGTCGGTCTGCGATATAAGATTTAAGAATTTGATAGAATTGCTTAGGTAGATCTCGATGCAATTTAAATTCAAGTCCTTTGTGCCAAACTTTGTCGAAAGCTTGTGCTACACCTAAGAAGATGCTGGAGCATATCTTCTTATTCTCAAATGAAGCTTCGATTATATCCGGTATTCTGTGAACTTGTTCTATCGTAGAGTGATTTTCTCTAAATCCAAATTGGTGTGGTGGAATCAAATTTCTCTCTTCTATTATTGGCTTGAGTCTCTTGAGCAGTAATTTTTCAAATAATTTTGAAATTACAGGAAGTAGTGAAATCGGTCTGTACGACTTTTTATTGTTCGCTGGTTTGGGGATCATAATTACTTCAGCAACCTTCCATTGTCGTGGGACATATTTTAGTCTGAAGACAGCATTGATAATTTGAACCAATTTTCGTAGTCCCTTCTCGGGAATGGCTTTTACGACTTGTCCAGTAATTAAATCATATTCTGGAGCTTTTTTGGCGTTCAAATTATACTTGATCTCATTTTTTAATTCCTGTAATGTTACACATCGAATATTATATTCATCAATTTTGCTAATTGTTATTATGTTTTCATCTGCTGTTTGCCTAGGTAACGGTTGAAAGGTGTCTTCCAAGTGACCTGTAAATAAAATAGCTTTTTGCTTGTCGCTTTGGCCCAGGTTCCTTTCCCATTTTTAATAGGCGGCACATGCGTTTTGGTTCTTTTTAATCCCTTTGTTGCTTTCCAAAGAGAGTAATCAGTATCTTTATGTTCGGTGAGGCCATTTAAGTACTTGTTAATTGTTTCATTCTTAATTTCTTTTATAAGTTGTTTTAGTTTATTGCATAGAAAATTGAGGATTTTTTTTGTTTTCCGGGGCGCGTGTCCTTTGCCAGGTTTTTCTTGCCTTCCGTTTCTCTCTAACTAACTCCCTGACCTCAATACGATAATTTAAGTTCCTACGGGATTCGGTGTGACTAGCAGGAGAACTTTCCCATGCTGCTTGTTGAATAGTACTGTTAAATACCTCTAGTTCGTCTTCCAACTGTACCGGTGTTTTAATCGGCACTCGTAGATTTATTTGCATTTAAATTAGTTCTTGGAATAGGTCCCAGTTAGTTCTATTATTTGTTAATTTAGGCAGGTTATCCTTATTAATTATCATTGTGCTGAGTGTCATGATAACAGGTGTATGATCGGAATATATCCCTTCGCTGTTTTCGATGCACATGTAATCCTCGAAGATCCCTTTCGTTACATAGAAATCAATGAGATCTGGTATTTTATTTATATCAGCAGGCCAGTATGTTGGTTTACCTCCAGAGTGGAACTCGCAGTTATTTATTCGTCCGGCTTCGAATAGCTCTTTTCATTTATGGGTTGTAAGTCTTGATCCCCAATAGATGTTTTTTGCATTAAAGTCACCACCAATAATAAAATTGGATCCTAGTGATCTAAAGAGTCTATTATAATCTTCTTTGTTTAGATTATAGCGTGGAGGGCAGTAGATAGAGGAAATACTGTATTCATTATTATTGTTAGTTTCAACTTTTATGGTTTTAACTTGCATACTTTCTTCTTCTATACTAGGTTCTTCATAGTGTTTGAGATTCTTTTTCACTATTACTGTTGATCCTCTTCTGGGTTTTCCTCCTGGGTGAACAGCATGGTAACATTCATAATCACGTATTTTAATAAATGATGTTTTTGTCAAATGGCTCTCCGATATAAGGCAGATATCTATTTTTTCTAAATTTAGAAAAATTTCTAGCTCTGGAACATGTTGCGCTAGTCCGTTCGCGTTCCAGGTAACAATTCTTAATGATCTGCTCGTTTTAGTATATGAGGGCTGTTGCCTCGTTCAAGGTTTGATGCATATCTAGACGCTTATATAAAGCTTCTAGACCACGTTCTTGCTTTGCTAGCCGTATATTTATGGCTTCTATGCTTCGACAAATCCTTTCAAGGGGGTTATCATTCGTAACATTAGATGATTGCTGTACAATTTGTGAATAACTTTTCCGCTCTGTACCTATACCTGGTAGTTTTGGCTCCGCTTGGGTTTTAGTTGGTTTCTCTTCTCTGGTAACCCTAGGGTTTTGAGGAAACTGATGCATTTTGTTTCTTAGTCTTTGAAGTTCTTTGGCTACTTCACAGCCTCTATAATTTGCAGGATGATGCCCTTTACAGTTTATACATTTTGCAGGGGTGTTTCTACTTTCTTTACACTCTTTCGAGTTGTGTTTTCCAGCACATTTTACGCATCTTGGCTCCCGTCTGCAATATTTTTGCGTGTGATTGAAACCTTGGCATTTTTTGCATTGAGGTATTAGCCTCGTGTTTTTCTTAAGCGGTTCTATTTTAACCCTCATATTGAGAATTGCTTTGATGTTGAAGATGTTTTCAACTTTCTCCTTTTTGTTAAACGTAAGCATGAAGAGTGGAAGCCTCCTTTTTTTGACTTGATTGTTCTCACCTCTCTCTCTCGTTTTAGGATGTTTACTGCATCTTCTATTTGCAGATCTTTTGCCTTTAGGTCCTTAATTATGTCCTCCTTCTTACACGTTGGATGAAGGCCTCTGGCCATAACCTTAATTGCGCGTTCGTTTTTATCTTCGTATGTGAACCATTCTTTACCTTTCATTTCCGCATTGAGCTTTGTTGCTAGAGCTCTATATGTATCGGAATCTGGTGTATTGATTTTCCACACGTTATTGTTTAGTGACACTACTCTATATTCCTTAGCTGTCACTGATTTCATTATAGATTGTATACTAGCAAATTCTGTTATGCCGATTACATTAATTGGCGGAGGAGCCTTTTCTTTCGGTACAACCTTTTGTTGCTGATTTTGTTGCTGTTGCTGGTGAGCTCGTTTGGTATTAGTATCACCAGTTACTAATACATTAGCTTGCGAATGATCTCCAACTTCAGGCGAGAACTCTGCTTTTCGTTTTTTGGTAGGTCTTTTCTTACTTTTCAGTACCCAATCTGTTTCTCTCATGAGATCCTCTTCATCAGTATGGAACTCATTGTTATAACTGGTGTGAGTACTTGTTTCATTATAACAAGTTAGCGGGTTTTCAGAAATCTCCATTGGTTTGGGCTTTTTTAATTCTTCATTTTCTTTTTTTAGTTTTTCAATTTCGCTTCTTAGTTGGGTTAAAAGTACCTCTACTTCACTGAGTTTTCGACAGAGTTCAGCGTTTTCGTCTTTCTGCTGATTTGCAGAGTTAGTAGGATGGTTTGGTGATCTTAACAACATTGAACTTCTTTCGAATGAGTTTAGCAATGATTGGCTCAGCCCAGAATCCAGTGAGCCAGCCTCGTAAGAGGGTGGATTAGCCAACTGGGTAGTTGGTTTACCACCTGGGGTATTGTTTCCTTTTGCGTTGTACTCATTGCTTTAAAACTGGTTATGTATCAACTACCAACCTAACCAGTACAAGTTGGTAGTGGGTCATTGAAGAGAACATCATTTGCTATGTTCTCGGTAGTCGGTTATTCCGCCGTATCTCGGTCGCCAGAGCCTCGTTAGTTAATTAGCAGGAAGTACCACGTGCAGGTGAGGTTGGCATTTGGGCTAGTATATTAAGACCATCTAAACCGGCACCCTTACCCCCTAAGGAAAAGATGCCACAAATGTTATGCTAAGCTGCACACACTACTCCAAAAGATGGCTACGATCAACAATGGTTCCACCTAAATGGCACTGAGATGGCCGACCCGTTATTTCATCTTTCGAATCCTGTTGGACGTCTAATTGGTGCAGATGAATTTTTTAATATAATCACCGAATGCCGTATACAAGGAGCAAATGGAACACCGATTGCTCAGCATGCAGTAGTAGGATGGATAGTCGTTTAGTCACAGAAGTAGACATCGATCAGCCTTTAAATAGATTTTGGGAATCTGAAGAAGTCGTTGTATCAAAAATTCTCACTGAAGAAGAAAATAATTGCCAACTGCATTTTGGTTAGGGCTGTACCCGTAACTCCGATGGAAGAATAGTAGTAAAACTTTCATTCAACGATCCATCTCCAAGCATTGGAAACTACAAACCCAGCGCAATCAAACAACTCCTCGCCATGGAACGCAAGTTTAGAAGCGCAAGTTTACGTAAAATTTATAACATCACAAAAACCTGTGACAGTCGAAAACAAGTGCAGGCAAATCCTGGTTGAAAGGTCTGGTGGAAATTATCAATGCACCGTATGGCGAACTACTTAATATGTCGAAATATATGTTTGTGACAAAATGATCTCTTTTTAGAAATGGTACAGATTCTTAGATTATCAATTTTCAATAATAATTGGATTACAAATGTCCAACAGCCTAGATACAAGTATCATGAAATATCTGCATCATAACCTCATAAAAGATGTACCTACCCAAACAAACTAACAAACCGTTAGGTATCGGTTTCAATAAACATTTATAATAGTGTAAAAAATGCTGAGATAAGAGTGATTGTAAATTCATGTCCGCTAACCCAAATCAGATCTTTATGATGATATACATGAGAGATTATGGCATTTCATTTAGTTTTTTATGCCGACAAAGATTTTATAACAAACGGTTTTAAAATACATAAATCGTCGTCAGCCATCTTATATCTACTAGTACACAGTGTAAAGCTTATAACTAGGTCATACTTAACTTTATTGTCGTGGAAAAAATTTGAAATTCAAATGAAACGAAAATCGGTATAACTGTTTATAATATTATGCAAAGTATATTTACCAACCGCGATGCTATGTAAAAGAAATTGTATTCTACCAGGATAATTCCGTCAATGAATAAAATATGTGAATATAAATAAATTACAGTGCACGCCGTACATCTAAACTAGATTTAACACCAAATACGAAAAACAGAAACTCCAAATCCAATAACATCCATACGAGTACATATCCGTAAACAACACATACCATATATAATTTAAAGTCAATTTGGGGAAGCAGCACGTATGAATGCAATAAACATTTTTATCTTTAAGTTATTCGATTACAACTTTAAGTTTTTTTTTGTTTTTTTCGTTCGTTTGATAACTTGATTGCAAGAGTATATTTATTTTTTATAGTGTTTTGAGGGTATAGATTCTGTTTTGTTGATTTCTTCAAAATTAGAATTTACATTTTTGGCCTGCTTTTAAGAAAATCTTCTCTTTAAATATGTAAACCAAAGATACACTGGCATACTCACACTATGAATTCTCACACGTCCTCATGTTTTCCTTGTGTACTATCAACCACAAAAAAAAATATTTAGCACAGATACTAACATACATATGTACATATGCAAAAACAACTTCTACGATAGAATTTTGATTATCTTAAGCAAATTTATAACCGCACTCGTACCACATAGCCCTAACAAAAATATACTGTTTATGAAAATTTGAACACGAAAGTAGTTTTTGTATGATACCAAATTTTTCACATTAGAGCAAGAACATTTCTTTACTGTTTATATGGCTTTGTTACTTATTTGCTTTAGACATATTTAACATGTATACGAAAAATCGAAAAATTTAAAGACGATATGGTCGAATAAAAATACGATATTCATGCGAATTTTCACAAATCATTTTACGTGATGGATTACTGACTCAGAATTTTCAATTGAATTTTATGATCAATTAGATAGGAGGTAAAATCAGATTTAACTGCTCGAATTTTACACTTTAAAAACTCTTTTATAAAAGGGAATAACTAAAATTTTGGACATCAACATGAATGTCATTATTTATATTAGGCACGTAGATATACGAAGAGCGGGAAAGAAAATTAGACGGTAATTTTCTCAGAAATTATTCGTGACGCTTAAAAACATTAAGGAGATGACACAATTAAATATCTGTGGATTCTTAGAGGTTCTGTAAAGCTGGGTTACGTTACACAGGTATTTCTGAAAATCAAAATCAAGATTAATCAATTATTGTTAAATACTACCAAAGATCATAGCATATTAGAGATGAGTCATTCAGTACAAAAAATAAAAAAAATAAGAATCCCCACATTTAAAAAAAACCGGCACATTCAAGTTAAAATATTTACATGTAATTTGTATGCAAAATATTTACGTATGTCTAGATCAAAGATACCCTGTATATTGCATCGGTGTAATCTATTTTTGCCTCATATTGTTATACTGTATAAATCATCTTTATAACAGGATTATTTTTGATACTACATAACCGAACTCTAACTATTTTAAATTAAAGCATTATTAAACCAAAGTTGAGTAGAACCAGCTCCGTAACCTTTCAGGCGGATGAGTTTCCCGTGAGCTGTTCTGCTCATGTATTAGGCAGCTGTGTGACAGGTACAATTGTGTAAGGGTAACCATACGTACTGCCTCCTTAAGGCAACCACTCGTAACTGAGGCCATTTGGCACAGGCTAAAGTACGGCGCTAAAGGAGAAATTCTTGACAAAAAACCTAATCTAAGGTGGAACAGCATATGCCGATGTATGGACGGCTGATATATTAATCAGTCCAAAGTATGCGGACTCTGGGTACCAGGCACCCTCCGGTTTTATTTAGCCCACCTGAAGTAAAGCAAGGTGACCTACAGGCAACTTTCTGTTCCCAGCAACCCGTAAGAGTAAAACCAAAACGGGGCAGGAGTAGGAATATACGGGAGTGGGACTGCCCTCTAGAAGCCCATGGACACCAATTCTACCGTATTTCTGGCAGAAGTGCATGTAAATATCTAGGAAGGAGAGGAAAGAGCCCAGATAGTATGTATCGCGTACCAGCCGGTAGTATTATCAGGTTCCTTAAGAGCCTGTATCTTGACTGGGCGGATAATTAAGCACGTTCCAAGCACAAAAGATCTTTTAGGTCGCAGTGCGAGATGGCTGAACGCCCACATGTCCGTTGAACAATAATAATAAATAGCTAGTCTCCCGGGGGGATGCCGGGTCCTCCGTGTAACCCTCCATATTAAGGTAACTTAAGAATATAAACGACCCGGTTACAGACATCTAAGTAGTCAACAGTACTTTATGTTAGTGATATATACGTTCTTGCATATTTTTATATGCTATACGTTTATAGAAACGTGAATTTCAATCTAAATTTCTATTTTATTTTTTTTATTATTTTATTTATTTATCAATTAGCCAACGCTGTTTAAACCTAATGTTTTTGTACAACATGAATATATACAATAATTAAAGTAGAGAATAACAGACCAAATTTAAAATTAACACAAAGAATAAAACAAAATATACAAAGATAATATATATACAAAATATATACATAAACATATATACATTATATACATACTATTTACACCAATCAATCAAAAATTTAGATTACCTTGTACCAATTTTAACATTAATCCTTTAAAAATATTCAAAGAACCAATATTCTTTAGTTCCAGTGGTAGGCTGTTCCAAATGACAATCATGTTCACCAAACAGGAGTTATTGTAAACCTTTGTCCTATTGATAGGCAAGTTGACATTTCTTGTTCGCAACGATGTAGAAAAATCTAACTTCTCATGTATGTAAATACAATGGTTTACCCGTTTTAATAATACGGAAAATAAAAGCCGCAGCTCTATAACGATAAAATTCAAACAAGTCACATCCAATAATAGAAACCCTAAATTCAGAGACATGGTCAAACTTCCTAAGGTCATAAACATATCGAATGCAGTTATTAAACGTAACCTCAAGTAAACGCCTAGAAGTACTATCACAGTTATTAAATATTACATCACAATATGTGAAAATTGGTATAATCAGACTTTTAACAAGATATATGCGTAAATTCACTGGACAAAACTTTTTTATTAACCTAAGTGAGTATAGACAATAATTAACACGCTGGCATAGGGATTTTATATGATCAATCCAAGTGAGTTTAGGGTTCAATATTAGTCCCAAGTTATTAACTGTAGGCACAAATGAGATAATATCATTGTCTAAATAAATCAGAGGTGCTATATTATGAGAATTATTTGTAGAAAGCAATAATGCTTTACTTTTAGTGGGATTAATAGCAAGTGAATTATTCTTGGCCCATAAGGAAACATTTTTAAGATCTGCATTAAGTCGCATGACAATCTCATCCAACTCTTAAAAATCGCCACCAATATACAATTGCAAATCATCAGCATAAAGATGAAATCGACAATTCCGAATATGCCCAAGCAGATCATTAATATAAATGGAGAAAAGCAAAGGCCCCAAAATAGAACCCTGAGGCACCCCGTCAAATACTCCTCGAATACTCGATTGAGCTTCTCCATGATTTACGAAATGTTTGCGGTCGCTCAAATAAGAATGAAGCAACATAATAGCAGAATTCGAAAATGTATAATACAAATGTAACTTCTGAAGCAAGTGGATATGGTTAACACAATCAAAAGCTTTAGAAAAGTCTAAAAGGACTAAAATACCAAATGAATGGCCCTTGTCCAGAATAGTTGATAGATCATCAACTATATGCACCAGTGCAGTGGTAGTACTATGACCAGGTTCGTATCCTGATTGAAATTTGCTTAGAAAATCAAACCGGATAAGGTGTTCGGTAATTTGGAGTTGAATAATTTTCTCTAGTACCTTTGATAACGCCGGTAAAATACTTATCGGACGAATATCACCAATACCAGAAACAACATCCTTTTTAGGCAGGGGAATGATAGAAGCAACCTTCCACAAACAGGAAACACCGATTTCGTTAAACATTGGTTAATAATAAATGTGATATGAGGCAGAAATAATTCAATAAACAATTTAAGTACTTTAAAGTTTATATTATCATATGCCATTAGATCCGATTTAACAGCACGAATCGCATTCAGCACCATAAGCTCATCGACACAATCAAATACAAACGCGTAGCTTACCGAACTAATAAAATTAGAATTAGGTAAAGGTAAAACACCAACAGAATCACTAAACTTACAAATTCCATTCAAAATTTCTTCGGCAGAAAACATAATGACTGCCTCATTTGATGTACCTAAAACTCCAAGCTTTTTTAAATTGACCCACGTTCTTTTAGAATTGTATACATTCCCAAAATAGAATGAATGCTTAGCGTCATTAATGCATTTGTTGGTTTTATTTCTATAGTACTTAAAGGAAGCCAAATCATGCTCCAATCCATATTTTTTATAAACCAAATCTCTACGCTCCATTAAATCCAAAATATAAGCATTTAACCACGGAGCAGTAGGACACCTATTTAAAACTCTCTTACGAGGCACACAGATATTATCCAACTGTAAAAGGTTTAAGTTGAATTCCTCAACCATATCATTCACATCCGCATAAAAACGAAAATTCAACCAATCCAACGAAAAGAAACAACTTACAAAACTCTCACGTTCAATCGCTTTAACATCAGCAACTACGGTATAGGAAATTTTATCCCTGACTCGACAGAATTTATAGCATGCAAAAACCAAGTCGTGATCAGAAATAGCAGGAACAGCATGTTGCCCAAAAGAAACAATATTATGCCTATCAGGCTCATACAAAATGATCAAATCCAACAAGCTGTTATCTAATCTAGTCGGTTTAAAAGGTAAATAATATAAATTGTACAAACTCAACCAATCACTAAGTTTATTGTTAGTCAACATGTTAAAATTAAAATCACCGCAGCAAATAACTTTTACATACTGAAACACATATTGAGAAAAAATTATTTGTAAATTATTAATATCCTCCGTACAAGCCGGAGGCGGGTTATAAACAATCAAAATCAGAATTTTTCCAAACCGTCCAATAAGTTCAGATGCCAAAATTTCAACTTTTCCAAATGTGCCAGAAAATAATTTACAGATTTTTAAAGTATCCCTGAAATAAATACCAACCCCACCCCAGCGTGTATTATTTATACGATCGAAACGTATTAATTTATAATTATTAATATGTAGTGACTTGTCTGAAATTTTACCGTTAAGTAGAGTTTCCGTTAACGCAAGAAAATCAAATTTGTAAACATCCAACAGTATAGTAATGTCATTAAAATGTTTAACTAAACTACGAACATTTAGATGACCAAACCATAAACAAGAACTGGCACTAACCTGCAGACTAACCTGCAGACTATTGGTGTATTCATTATCATTGATAATTTTGTTTCTATTGGTTGGAATTTAAAGTTTGACAGTCTGTTTGATAATTGAGATATGTATGTCTCAAGTGTAGTGATTGTTTATGCAATACACTTATTTTGCGACTAATTTAGTCTATGTATCTAAAAAAAGAACTAAAAGATTTAATTCTAGTACAACATTTTGCATTCGTTATATCGCTTTTTATTTTTGTTGCGGAATGACAGTTTCAGTTCTTCAACCAGATAATATCTACAACATACTGCACCACAATAAAATATAATAATAAAATATATTAATACTATGTATTTATAAAAATTAAGATAAAATTAATTATAAAATTTGTCAATAAAAATGCTTTATACAGATTGTGAATAAAAATAATTGGAAATATACTTTTTTTTAATACGCAAAAATTATACGGTAAACAGACCATTACAGGTGTTTCTCGGTATCTGGAGTGGGTACAATGCACTTAATCGATAGAATAATAAATGGTAAAGTTCATCGAAATTTTAAAGGCAAATTTATCTGACAGTGTCATTCAAGTTGGCACAAATTGGCCGTCAAATCAATAAAGCAAAGGCTAAATACATGGACACCACGAAAAGGCAGAAGAAATACGCACCTAGAATCAATGATCAATGAGCAAAATTCCGCTTCTGCGGACATTTCATCGTGGATGACACCACACTATCAAGCATTTTACGCCAACATCAAAATAATCACATCTCCTCACTTATCGCGCAAATAAAACTGGACATTTACAAAGCGCGGATAGGACCAGTCATCACTTTTGGTTGCGAACCTTGGACACTAACAGCACAAAACATCCAGAAAATTGCTGTAGCTGACCGTAAAAACTATTGGATAGTTGGTCCTCAATGGAGTCCACCTACCCGTTGGATGGATGACGTTTAAATTGAGCTAAACACACTCAGTCACCATGTCTAGTGTTATTTTGCAGTACGTCGAATTATTTGAAGAAACATCGTTGTTGCGGTCAAATCTCTTGATGGGATTTAGTGCCAGCGGAAGAAGTCATTCAAATGGGGATAAAAGAAGATTTTATGTTTTATTAGAACAACTAAACTAAATTATTAGAACAACTAAACTAAATTATTAGAACAACTAACCTACAATACAAGACAATGGTTTCCCTATAATTATCATAAAAACATCATCGCAATCGCCTGATATCAATCCGATTGTACACCTTCTGGCAAGAATTTGGAAAGTCAGATTCAAAATTATCCGATAGCAAAGAAAAAGAGAATAAATTTATCGATTTCGAATGGAGTGGAGTATTATTGATGCGAAAGTAACGAAAACATTAACGTGTCCAAATCCAAATCGTTTGTTAAAGTTGTACAAAAACTGGACAGATTTTTTTGAAGTTTTCGATTTTTCAATTAGGTAACTATTTTCAGCAATCAACTGAGATGAATTACGAATATTGTACCAAAAAGGTATTGGTACAAAGAAGATTCTTTAACAATTTATGATATTCAGTGGTTGGTTCCACGATCAAAAAATAATCAATTAAATATTAGGTTAATAAATTTAAATACATAAATTTTCTTTATTTCTAAATTTCGCTTTTAGATGTTGACGCTTGAAAGTTTGTATAAGAGAAAGAATACAATTTTATTTTAAGACAAAATGGTAGTTGTACAATATCTTATGTGTTCTCTGTGTGGTTGTTATATGTGATATTGAACGCACTCATAAGTAAATTGAGCATTTGTTTATCATACGGTACAATACTCACACAGTTATAGATCCACAGATTGCACCGCATCATTGTTGTCTACGTTATTTCCGGATTCCAATATTATTAACAATTTTTCGTACGGGCGCACGAAAATTGCGAAAATAATTACTAGGCAAGAAGTCGGTAAGTTCGGTAGTTTCGGATTTGAATAATGATCATCCTTTTTCCATTGGCACAGATGCGTCTAACAAAGGAAATATAAAAATGTTTCCTTTAGTTTGTCGTTATATTTCAAAAATGCAAGGAGTCCAAACAAAATTATTAAGTTTTTTTAACAGCCAATAACTAAGATATAGGCAATTATTTAGTAACCAAACTAAACGAGCTTGGGTTAAATCCGAAAAATATTGTGAGTTTCTGTGGTGATAATGCCAATGTAAATGTTGGTATTCATCAAAGCGTGTTTGTCGACCTCCGACATTTTAAGTCAAACTTGCTGGACATGTGCTGCCTATGCCATGTCTTACATAACGCAGTAAAAATCTCCAGTAACTGCCTAAAAGTCGATATCGAATTGGTGATTTTAAACACTTATAGTCAGTTTTCCACGCATTCCAAAAGGCTAGAGACACTTAAAGAATTTTACGATTTCTGCGATCTGGATTATACCGATTTGTTACGGCACGTTGTTAGTCGATAGTTGACCTTGCTTCCGGCCGTTAAACGGCTATATAAAAAGTTTCAGCCCATTAAAAGCTAGTTTTTATCACTTAGTATCAGTAACTGTTCAGCAATTTTAAAAGATTTCTCCTCCAACGAATTAGCTGAAGCCTACCTTTGTTTCTTCGCGAATGTAGGCAATGTCATTTAAAGTGTAATTAAAAAATTAGAGGAAAAGGGTCTAATAATTATAGAAGTTTTTGAATGAATGAAAAATATGAAAAATAGTTTACAATCGATTTTATGGCTTTATTGCGGGCCAAATGCTTAACAAATGTGACAATTTACCTGAGGTGAATCTATTTAAAAAACGGGCGAATTCATTTTAGAAACCTATAATTGTTTATATTGAAGAACGGTTTTCATTTAAGGATAACAAATACCAGTTGCTTCAAGCATTAAAACTTAAAAAAGTTCCAGTGTTTGATGATTTATTAAAAATGATCAACCAATTCAATGTCCAAGGTATAGCTGTCGATAAACTGTACGACGAATATGTTCTATTAAGAAACTAAGTAATACAACTAATCAATATCAATTCATCGAAGAATTATGAAAAAAAAAAATTGGATAAATTTTTTGAGTGAGAATGAGTTTCCTAATTTAGAAAAGTTGCGACATTTATATTTTCCATACCACACTCCAATGCAATGAGCGACAGAATATTTTCCCAAATGTGCTTTGCTTGGAGAAAAGAAAGAAATATGTGGCACGTTGTGGCAATTGAAGGCGAGCTTCTCATTAAAACTAACTTTCAGTTTTCCTTTAAAGAATTTTATTTTTATACATTAAAAGATCAAACCCTTTTGAAACAAATTCACTCCAGCGAAAAGTATTTGCATTGATTAGTTCTATTTCTATGTATTTTTTTTTTGTTAAATTAATTATTTATTTTATTTTTTTGTAATCTAATTTGCAATTTGAAGTGATATTTTTTTATTTTCTATTATTGTTATAATTCAGCTTTCCTACTATATGTATAGAATTTACAATACAGAAACATTAACATTATTATACCAAAACATTAAGACTGAATTAACAAAACTACTAAATAAATAAATTTATAATTCGATTCGATAAAGTTTTTTTTCCAAAACCAATTTTCTAGAATTTGCCTCTAGAATCTACCCCAAATTGATCCGACGTTATACCCCTTTTTGGGGTATTATACCCCAATTTTGGAATTTTGATCAAACAATTGGCCTACCCCAATTTTTAAATTTTGATCTGGTCACCCATATTATGAAAAGGGTCAAACCGTAAACATAAAACACTTTACATGTTGTTAAATGATTGAGAATGAACTTATCTTTGGGTTTTAACCTGAGCGTCGTTAGAGGTTTAATTAGTGGTGAGTTCCATTCCCAACCATCCCATTCTGAAAAAAAGATAGAAAAAAAAATTATACCCGACTCCAATCCTCGCACACCTTCCATGGATCATTCTCCTATAGTAAACTGATTATATCAAAGGGGAAAAAAAAATATTCTTCAAAACTGAAACGTCACTTACCAATTTCTGGAAACAAAATTTTCCTGCACACGTGTTAATGTTTTTTTTTGTTTCGTTTTCTTTTTACATGAGAAAAATACAGACTAAGAAAATTAAAAAAAAAATTAAATACAAAAGATATTTTTTTTATTTTCTTACGTTACTCGACCACAAAAAAAAATTAATTCAAATCTTTATATTTAACTGCACTACACACTTCACGTAAAAAAAATAATAACACTCCTGGGTAGCGTTTTTGGTCGCAATTTGAGGATTGAGTTGAGAATTAGCGGAAGGCAATAGTATTGGTAAACTGTATTGGTGTCCAAAGAATAGAGAAAAACAGAGAATAAACATTTGAAAAATAAAAAAAACAATTCAGTGTTATCTCATGCGTACGAAAGAAATGTTGTACATATTTTTTTTTCCTGTAATTTTCTGTCAAATTTAAAACTAATAAAATGGTAAATTGAATAATGATTTAAAGATAAACAAAAATTAGCTAAAAATGGAAAATAAGTCAGAAAAATATTTATAAACTATAACTTTATTAATAATTTTAAATGATGGAAAGACACACGACGTACATCCTACCTTCAAATCCCAAAATCACTAATTTACTTTTTATATATTTTTCACATTATATTTTTCACATTATCCCTCTTATTCGATGTTAAACAAAAACAATGCCACTACCAAAGTGTTGGTGCGAAAATCGATTAAAAATACTCTCAAATAACCAATCCCAATTAGTTTTTTTCATTACTGACATACCCAATTTTCCCTCCACAATTCGTTTGTTTTGTTTTATCTACAATTTGTATGTTTTTCTCACTCATTTATATAATCTGTCGATCACCAATACTTTCATGTATAAGCGCAAAATAAATTTATAATATTGGTGACGATCAGGCTTGTAGTACATTAATGTTGGTTTTGCCACTACATAAAAAGCTATGACACAAAAATGTGTCGTAGTATGTGTTAAGGGTAAAAAGATTTTTGTTTTTCTATGAAACGTAAAAAAATCATATGGGATTTTCAAACACATTTTTTTATATCGTCTCTATTTTCAATTTAAACCAACATTTTTATTTACAAATATAAATAATTTGATATCAAATATATCGAAATGTAAATTGTGAACAATTTTGATTGAAATTAATAATCATTTATTAAGTAATTTTGCATTTTTGTAAAAATATTTTTTTCTCAAAACATCGTCGTGCTTCGTGTTCCTCTAAACATTTCATTTTCATTTATTACCCTGTTGTACGACTGAGCGCTCCAAGAGCGATCAATGATCAATCACGGTGATGCTCTCTTATACCTCACCGTGATCATCACTTTATACCTTATTTCGTAAAAATAGCACGGAAAAAATGCGAACGTTGTAATTTACTACATGAAAAACAAATTAAAGAAAGCCGAAGATTTATTTTTTTTTTTGCTTTATACTTCTGTTTCATGTTTTAACGTGCCATCTCAAACAAAATTTTTCGATTGCTCACGCAAAGTACAACTGGGTATGATTAGAGCATGCCGAAGCATGCCGATGTTTTGAGAAACAAATATATTTATAAAAATGCAAAATTACTTAATAAATGATTATTAATTTCAATCAAAATTGTTCACAATTTACATTTCGATATATTTGGTATCAAGTTATTTATATTTGTAAATAAAAATGTTTATTTAAATTGAAAATAAAGACGATATAAAAAAATGTATTTGAAAATATCATATGATTTTGTTTACGTTTCATAGGAAAATAAAAAAATTTATTCCCCTCTTTACATCAGTGATTTGACTTTTTTAGACTGATGTCACGGCTATTTATGTAGTGGCATTGAACAAAAAACTAAAAAAATGATGGGCGGTTTTTTTTTTGTTTTTTGTTTAACATGATGCAAACAAGAGAGATAAAATGATACGAAAAAGAGGGATATAAAATATACTGTGGGAAATATAAGAAGTAAATTAGTTATTTTGACTTAGTGTTAATTCAAACGCAGAAGATGAAGGATGTACGTCGTGTGTCTTTTAATCATTTAAAATTATTAATAAAATTATAGTTTATAAATATTTTTCTGACTTATTTTCCATTTTTAGCTAATTTTTGTTTATCTTTATATCATTATTCAATTTACCATTTTATTAGTTTTAAATTTTACAGAAAATTACTGGAAATACAAATACTATATGTACAACATTCCTTTCGTACGCATGAGATAACACTGAATAGTTTTTTTTTTATTTTTCAAATGTTTATTCTCACATATGTAACTCACAAAAAAAAAAAAAAAAAGTTATATGAATGGGGCCGACGAAGAATGTATAGATTAAAAACCATTTCTTTATGCTGCTTTTTGGTTTTTATATTGAAGATCAAGAGCAATTTATTGATTGCGTATATTGTTTTGGATTTTTGTTAACGAAGTAAAATGAATGTCTCGTTTACAACAACAATAGATAGAAAAACATTAATTCCTCATGTTAAAAGATAGGGAAAAATAACTCAAAGCGAGCGGAAGCAACAAAAAGTTGAACCGATTTCACCCGCTTAGCTTATTTTTGATACTTACCATCATGAGAAAACACACTAATACAATAAAAATATTTGACGGCACACAAAAGCAAAATGTATATTATACGCCGTGTACATATACAAAATTCTCAATCTTCTAACCTCATTTTGCAACCAAAATCGATACCCTGATGACGAACGAACTCGAACTCCGATATAGGCGAACAAATATGATGATGCCCTCCACAAGAACATATCACCATATGAAACCTCACCATAAAAAAGAAAAACCAATCCGTACCCTTTTTATTCAATGATTGTAATTAATTCCAAAATTTTATTATGATATTACAATTTTATAATATTTAATTTTTATTTTATTTTTTTTTTGTTGAATTTCCAAATTAATTTTCTAAAAATTTTATACTTAATATAGAGTATAGCAAAAAAATATGCTTTATATATATTTGAAATTATTTTTAAAATTTTACTTAGAATATTAGATTATAGTTGAATTCATTATTTATTATTGTGACACATTTTATTTTGACAAATAAAGAAAACGAAAAGGGTTTTGTTTTATCAACGATGAACGACCGTTTGGTTCACGTACCGGTTCGAATCTTATAGAATTTTCTTTTTTTCTTTTTTTTTTCACACAGCGGGTTTCAAAACACTTTATTTATCATTCAATACACTTAACATGTCTGTTTGCTAATAATAAGTAATATTTCATAAGCATTCATTCATAAAAGCTTAAATCAAGCATAATAGGCACATTAAATTTCACTATAATTTGTTTAGGAATATTCTATATGTTACGTAAGCAACCATATATGTATAATTTATGTCCAATAAACTAAAACACACAACATATCGTTCGCAATATTTTCCACTTATAATTGTTACACAACTATACGCAAACTCAAAATAACTTAACTTGAAAATTTTGAGGAGGAAAGAAAAAATATTACATCCCATAGACTTCACTCTCAATAATATTAAATCAAAATTATATCCAGAACTGACGTGCTTATTTCATATCGGTCTATTTACAGTCATCAAAACAACGGGATGACCTATACATAAATTATCAAAAGCAATGGTGGGGAAAATATCAATAAAACCAGAATTGTTCTAAAGTATCGAAACAATCACAGAACAATTAAAAATTTAGAAATATCTTCTCAAGCTACAGTCCAACCCCAGTAACAATTTGCATCGCAAATGGTTACAAGTGATGTGCTAAAGCGATCTTTTTTGTAAAAAAACATGTGGTTATCTTGGCTATTTGTTAACCAATAATGCTCAAATTTGACAATTACTAAAATGATTTTTAGGTAAAGTTCTAGAATATGTACAGAAAATCGGGAGGTAACTCGGTTATTTCTTTTCTCGGAAACAAAAATAGTCATAAAATAGCCGTAAATTCCCAGTTTTCTAAATATTTCCTACTTTTCCTAAATATGTATCTAGAAAAGATTGTAGTAAATTTCGCTTTTCCAAAATATTTTTAAAGAATTGTCCTCCGTTTTCCCAGAATATGATCCGGCTCTTTTCCAGAATATATTACTAGGAAGAACAGTAAATTCCCCTTTTCCGAAATATTTTTAAAGAATTTCTCTCAATTTCTTCCAGAATATGTCTCGGCTCTTTTCCAGAATATAATACTAGAAAGAGCAGTAAACTCCCCATTTTCCAAAATATTTTTATAGATTTCTCATCCGTTTTTTCCAGAATATGACCTGGAACTTTTCCATAATATATTACTGGAAATCGCAGTAAATCCCCCGTTTTTCAAAATATTTTGAAAGGATTTCTCTTAATTTTTTTTAGAGAATATGTCTTGGCTCTTTTCCAGAATATAATACTAGGAAAGAGCAGTAAAATTTCCTCTTTTCCGAAATATTCAACACAAAATTCTGGATAAAGAAATTAAATCTTGAATATCCAGAATTTAAATTTTCGTTTCTGTTTAATAGAGATTGAATATTAAAATTAGAAAGGAAATGTCCATTTTCCAGAATATTTAAACACGGAATATTTTCTGTTCACAACTATCATTAACTGCATGCACCATTATCATTGTTACTTTGAATATTTAAATGTAGACTTATACCCTTGACAGACTAGGGATTAGCTAAATAAAATCACAACATGCACTTTCGTTATTTATAAACAAAGTATATTTTATACACAGTATGTAAATTATTAACATAGGCATTTGATTATAAATATACAAGTGGGCAATCTTGTGCTTTTAATTGAAGACAATTTACATTCCACAAAATGGGGACCAGACGGATTCGTTCGCGTAGTTTCAATACGTGGCCTGAGACATGCTCTCTATAAAAGAGCAATTTCCAAAATATCCAAAATACCAGTAGACGAGCCACAAGCGACAGATCAATGCGGCTTGGTAACAGATGCTTCAAACCGGAAGGAAACACAAAAATCACCACAGAGACGAGTAACCAGAGTAAGCACAAAATAAAATCTCTTGTTTAATTAATTATTTATACACACTTAAAAATTTTCTAAACTTTAGGTACACTCCATTTTGAGCTTTTGCTCATTTTCAATAGAGCATACCAAAATATTTGCGAATAACCTATACAAAATCAGACGCTTCTGAATTTTGCGGGTTAGTTTTCATTCAACTCGAGTATTTGGTTTCCTTGGGCCAGGCGGGCGTTACTCAATTCGCCATCTGGAGAGGCTTCCGATGGGGGAACTAGCAACTCCAAATGATAAATAATGGTGGTTTTTATACCTTGTACCGGGTTGTAAACAGTATCTCTCACTGAATCGATCTGTGGCTGCTGCTATTATTTCTTGCTGAACCATCCACTGCCAATGCTTAACTCATTTTGCCATACAACAAATAACACAAGGTAATATTACTATTTCCTTGCCGCCACTATTGCTTGGCTTAGTTTTGGTTCACCCTGGGAATTTTATTTTCCCAAATTTGAAAATTTAAATTAAAAAAAAAAAAAAATTGCAGAAAAAAAATATTACAACCGACTATGTGAAAGTCTTGCTGTACACGCTGTAAATCCAAGTTCTCATCTCATTTGGGCATCTACTTTGACAAAATTGGTCACTACAACTCTACATATATACATGCGACACACAGTGGATTAATTTTATCCCAAATGCGGAACCTCTTCATCGACTTAGAAATAAAAGAGCCCGTCAAAAAAGATCACCATTTGACTTCGTTGGTACCATAGCCAATGAGCTGTTTGGCGTACTTGATCAACGTGCCGGAAACTTCTACAAGGAATGCATAGCAAATTTTAATCTAAACCAACAATATCATTAGAAACTTTTGCACGACCATGAAGAAACAAATTAGAGATTCGAAGCGCTCAAACAAATAATGACAGACCTCATAATTCACGAAGAATTCACTGACATTGCTCTTCACACAATGTTGGAAATGATGAAACTCCGCCCATTCCAATTATCAGTAATCGATACCATAACAGAAGTACACTAAGGCAAACTTAGTTCGCCCATCTTGACACCGCACCAACTTCAGGAGCAAACCAGACAGATAGTCGATAATCTCAAACCAATCCAAGACATACCATTTCGTAATAGAGATTTAGCTTGTATATAAAATCACCACCGTCAAAACCTTAAAAATTCATGAAATCATAATCTTCGAGGTTAAAATCCCGTTGGTACAGAGAACACGAGATTCACTTTATATAACGTAATACCGGTGCCCACACTACATCAAGGGAAGTATGTGTATATTCAGCCGCCCTCAAGTTATTTGATGGTAACAAGCCTTCAGTGCAAATACATACCTGTATCTGATCTGCTCATGAATTCAACACTTGCAGTTATCTAAATGAAGAATATCTCTGCAACATACTAAGCCGCTGTAAGACTACAGCTCTAATAAAAGCAGATGTGAAATGCAGTTACTCATGCAGGATAGCGACTCCAAAATTCCCAGAAATCGAGGCAATTTAGGCCGCCATTCAAGACCACAAGAGGTCACTAGAGACATGAGAAGTCAAGGTAAAAATACTAGATTACCACCACTACGTGGCAATTTATCTAGTAATACCAGCGGCTCAGTTTATCATCGCTTGCTGTATACTTAGAAGAATGAATTTGCTAGCACATCAACACCCGGTTCAACCTCTATAACCACTCCCTCAAGATTAATACCAACAACCTGTAGCAGTACCATATTCTGTAAAAAATACATAGCGGACATCTAAAGAACAATGAGCGACACATACAGAGTATCCGCACTAGAAACAACCAGATAAAAGGCTTAATGGCACTCGACAGTATATTCACTTTGTAACGTAATCCCATGGGGATTCCGTTAACAGACATGAGCATAGAGGTCTGATGCGGTATAGTAGCTGGGTAGAGCTCACGGTGCGGCGTGGGGTTTTCCATACGTATTCCTATGCTTGAATAACCGCATGAAGAATAATAATGAGAAGGGAAGCGGGAAATTGAAACTATTTTTGCCACGGCCTCAGCGGCTAAGAAAATCATAAACCAGGAGTGGTCGATCCGGAGTGACAGTCTCAACTCCAAGCGATCATCGCCGTAACTGCCACACGGGCCTCCCCTCATCGGCCCGCCTACCAGGATACTGCCTCCCAGTCGCGGTGGCTACCGATGCCGATGAATTATGGAAGAACGCCCGCATGATAATCCCAGCGACGACCCCCCGGAACGGAAACCGTCACCCCAGCGCGACCAACGAAAATTAATAAAATCACTATGTTAACTGTTCAATAAGTAAGGTGACAAATTTATCGTAAACACGTTATACTGAATCTACGTTAAAGTTTTTCACTTTTCACTGTTTGATCAAATAAAATAAAAAGAAATAACACCAAAAAAAGATTTCACTGAAAACCGTTAATACATCGAACCACTTCAAAGCGGACAAGACTAAAAATAGCGGTATTTAAAAAAATATATGTATTATGATGTAAAAAGAAGAAGAGGCAAACCAAACTAACAAATTGAATGAGGAAAAAAAAATCAATGAAAATTTACGTTACATTAAAATAGAGAATTACAGTTTGTTTTGCCTTATTGGCATACCTTTACTGGCCCGTCTGGCCGCACCGCTACCAGCGTCGACGCAGGATATTCTTCTAAATGGTTGCCCTGCCCCCACGGGCGCGATTATTGTCTCAATACACCACTACACAAGCCAAAACAAATATTGGATAGCCACTAAAAAAATATAATACACATATGGCCACCCGGCACTTATCAAATTATCAAAAAAAAACTAATTTTCAAACAAAATTATATACATATATGCCATGCGCATTACATAAACAACTGCACTTTGACCCTCAGTCAAATTCAAAACTTTTTATTTTTTTTATAAATATATAATTTAAATTCACTTAAATGATTGTCTTTATTTTTTTGTTTTTTTATTACAAAAATGTTTGTCGATCATCCATTTACTCTTCGAACTTATCAACAACCAAAAAAAACTTTTATCTCATTCAAAGCAAAACTAGACTTTTTGTCTCGAAAATTATTAGCAGACTAACTTATAATTTTTATTTATTTTTTTCATCTCCTAAAAATAAAAACCCTCCTTCAGCAATTTTTTTACCCCTCTTCTTTTTTTTTTGTTTTTTTATTTATTTTATTTTGATCGATGTGGATGATTTTCTTTTTCTTTTTTTGTTTTGTTAACATTTTTTATTTATTTATTATTTTGTTCACACATAAAACACAAAATCGATGTCGAACATATATATTTCCCTATCTCGTCGCATGGGACTCATGCCAAATACACCGACTCGTTTTATACCCCCTTCCCCCCCCCCCCCTATTCCGGGCAATTACACCACGCGCCATCAAACCCCAATAAACAAGCAAAAGGAACATTCCAGACGGAAAACACATTAAAGAAATCAAATAATCCGTAATACATGATCCATATACGAGTACAAACATAAAATCATTTCGCACGGGACGCATAAGTTTATATAATGACCGAAGAGAAATACAAATTTTATTTGACTCTTTTCAATATGTATAAAGAACACAAAATATGTTTATGTTCAACGCCCTTGGAATATTATAACTAATTTTGTAAGAACATAAAATGAGCATAGATAACCCTTCAAGTGCGAATTGTTATCAAAGAAAATGTTAAGTTATTTGTACGTTTTGATTTCCGCAATTTTTGGTCTGCACGGTGAAGACGTATGCCTGTCGTAACAACTTCACCTCTGAACAGTGCTTATTTGACAAGTCATCATTTTAATTTTAAGGACGTGCCCGATTTCTGTGCGAAATAATTTTTTTGTGATAAATTTGACATTAGTGAAATAATTTTCTCTTCCATATTTGAAATAAGTTCATTTGCTGTCCGAATACTGAAATAATTTTGACATAATAAAATTGACATTTGGAAATACAACAAACGATAAATTGTACGTAGAGAGTTATTTAAAAGTGTATATATATAAAAATGATAGAAGCAGAATTTGATCCAAATATGGTATTATTTCTATTAAGTTCGGGTTAGATGTGCTTAATGAGAAGAACACGATAGCAAATTCTTGCCCAATAAAAACCATGGTTAGGGACCAGAAATGGAACTAATGATATTTTTGCTGTGGCTGAAAAGTGGGACTAGTTGTAGAATTGTAGGTGCAGCAATGAACATATCAAGATCCACAGTTTGTGATATTGTTCACAAAATGCTGGACACTAGAAAATGCTAGAACTTATTATATTATATAAATAAAATAAAATTAAATAATTTACTCGTAAAACTTATTTTGTTTACTTCACCGGCACAGAAACAAGAATTATTACGGACATGTCAAAATTATAACACACCGGTGCTGTAATAATTTGGTTGCGTACAGTTTAACATTAATTTATCACAAAAA
Source organism: Tipula vernalis (assembly GCA_958295665.1). Taxonomy (NCBI): domain Eukaryota; kingdom Metazoa; phylum Arthropoda; class Insecta; order Diptera; family Tipulidae; genus Tipula; species Tipula vernalis. The sequence goes on along the minus strand of OY282559.1, from coordinate 241,445,166 downwards.
AATTATTTCGCACAGAAATCGGACACGTCCTAAGAAATAAACAAATAAATTGTTTCCAGAAAAATAGCATAATAATAACATGGAATTTTTATCATCCATCACATGATGCACCTCAGTTGGTGTGCAGGACAGTGTAGTACGAGCCGTATTGCATCAAATAGTAAATCAGCAACCTCAACCTCTAGGTTTGTTTTTTCAAAGAAACTAGATAATACACAACAAACGTACAGTACGTCGACCGCGAGTTGCTGGCAGTTTATTTAGGCGTAAAGTATTTCAGGTATATGATTGATGGTAGACAGTATCGTATCTACACAATCTACACAGATCATAAACATTTAATTTTTGCATTCCGGAAAAACCTAAACAAAGCTTCTCCAAGGCAGATTCGACATCTCGATTTCGTGTCACAGTTTTCAATTGATATCCATTATATTTCGGGATCGTCGAATATTCCAGCAGATTTTCTACCTCGTATCAATGGGATACTTAATAAAATCACGATGGATTACAATAATTTGGCGATGGATCAATAGTCATGCAGTGAACTGGAGTCAATATTAAAAAATGGTAATTATTTGTAATATATACTCGTATAATAATAATATTCGCCCTTACATTACAAGGAAGTTCAAAAGTGAAGTAATCGAAAGTCTCCACAATCTGTCACACCCTGGTGTGAGAGGAACTCAACGCATGGTCCAGGAGAGATACCTTTGTAAAGGAATGCGGAAAGACCGTCAGACGTTCGTAAAAAAACTGTTTGGCGTGTCAACGTCCTAAAACCACAAGAGAAAATAAAGTAGAAGTGCTAACAACCGTGCCGCCAAATCAGCGATTCGACCACATAAATATCGATTTGATCGGTCCATTTCCTCAGTCAGAAGAAAATTGTTATTGCCTCTGTAACTATGCTTCAGTTGCTCCTCCAGCCGACTTGGTGGTAATAATGGGATAGTAGCTCGCCCGTAGATACTCGCCAGGATACTCGTTGTAAGGTCGTTGTTGTATCAGATCTTGTAGTTCCAGGGTTCCTAATGCTAGTTCTTGGAATTGATCATGGTATTTTTGTGCGTCACGCTGATCTAAAACCCCGAAAAGATTCCCAAGTAGACTTCCTACTAAATATAGCGAAGCACGACGTCTTCTTTCCCGGAAAGCCTGGAGTATCGGGTTACGGCTCTCTATATTGCCTAGGAGGTAGCCGATTGGTTGAATCAACTCGTTGCAGTTTCGTATGTATAATGTGGTATTCATGTCGCGATAACAGGTGTCTGCAAGCTGCTACCTGATATCCTGGAGATGCTCCCACTCCTGCCAGTAACTTGTCAGGTTGTAGAATAGTATCAGTCTCCTATCACTGGTTGACACTAGCGCGCGTATTAAATTGGCGAAGTAGATTTCAGGTTCGTTATGAAATTCCTGGAGCTGTATCTTCTCATTTTCGGCTGCCGTGTTCAATATCAGGAATACATACACTACGACTACTACATACTGATGGTGACATTCTCATTATTTCCTATCTAAACTTAATTAATTCCTAATACTAACAAACTCTTAACACTAAATACTGGTGTTTCCTGGTTTATGGCGATAAACCAGCAACATACCAGTGTTCATTTTCCTTATACATTACCTACTGTTAACACCATTTACAATCTTATAGGGATTGTAAGTGCAACTAGTCGCCTACTCATCCTGGTCAGTACTTCATACTCCAGACGCAAAACTATTACACCCAATAGCTGGTCTACTGCTATTTGCGCTCTTTTTGTGGGCCACAAAAACAACGCCTGGACCCTCACCATCACGCTGGTACTGCAAATCCTCCTCGTCGCCCTGTTGGTGCCGCGGGGTCTCTTCGCCACCACGTTGGTGCCGCTAGATCTCTTGCACCGCCGCCGCCCTCTGCGCTGTCACTGACATTTGCGCCCACACTCCTGCGAACCACCTTCCTGTCACCTGATGGTACCGACGTCACAGGGCCTTTTTGCTGCACAGGATCTCTTCTGACATTCTGTTGTGACACTAAAGCATTGGAGCCGATCTTATGAACAATCAGGAGAGAATCTACAGCTCTACCATCTGTTACTTCACCTTCGGCATGAACCTCTACATCTACCTTAAACCCATTGAGCTCTCGATCTTCTTCTACATTTACTTCTACCATGCGCGTGTCAACCCTAATCCTTATTCTAGACAATCTATCGGCAATGACGTCTGATACAACCGTGTTCTTGTTGAAATCAGACACCTCTTCTAACAGAATACGCATAATAACGTGCGTGCTTGCTGGACTATATTCATTGCGGAAGACCCATCCCGGATGTGCAGCATTTTGGTCGCTAACTGAGGAAACATCGAAGCTATTGTTTTACCAGCTTTAACACCATCCAACACAAACTGCTGCACAGCCTGCAATTTTTGTTGACAAATCGCAACATCCTAGTATGGAAACATAATCGCTGCCGCATGTTGGTTGTATGGCTTATAGAGAGGGTCTTTCTTCTCAGCTTGTAACCTCTCTAAAAGTGACCGCTTCAGTGTGGCTGTCACCCTCTGTACGCCTGGTTTTATCAAACCGCGTACCTCCAACTCTACCAGAAGCTCATCATCTTCTAGTAGATTTACGTCCATTTTTATAACAATAACTACTAAAAACTCACAAAGATCTATCTACAAACTTTACAAAAAATTAATATAAAATAAAGCAACAACAGACGGCACTTCTCCCCAAATAATTTCCAAATATTGGTAAGACAAAATTCAATCAGTGAGATCAAAACAGGAAAAGGATAAGGGTTTGAAATAAACGAATTGAAGGAAATTAGATTAGAACTATGACCCAACTTCACAATGAGCATTCAAAACCTACACATGGTAAGTCAGCCTCACTGTTATGGTGTCACAGCCTCAAATCTCGACTTACCTAGTGGTCATGAATGACACCCTTGCACTCCCGTTTTCACAATACCGGATTCGATCCCATAACAGATAGACACGGATTATGTAGCAGGCAAGTCGTACACCATTCACGTAGACAATAATTTAAATTCAATGCCACTCCCGGTAGAATAAATATTGTCTTCCCTACCACCAGGAAACAATAACACGCCAGTTATTGCCTATTTTCAATTCTCTTTGCGCTACACGGTGTGTCGGAACTAACTGATGGGACAAAACGCATTCATGCTCATCCTACAATAAAGACAATTTTGCCCATTGGTCCCGAACTACACCCAGGACGATCTTAAAACTAAAGCAGACTTGCAACCACATCCCGAAGGATGAAAGATAAAATTGAAAAACCGAAGTGAAATTGAGCGCAAACTTATGGCTCTAAAACAACCGTATGAAGGATGTTTTGAGATTTTAAAGCGAAATGACAAGTATTCACAATCGCGCCATTTCATCAATTAAATTACTTCCTTTTGAATTGTATAATATTTTTTAATTATATCGGCTTTCAGTCTTGCGGCGGAGTACTGTGGGGAAATTTAATTAGTCTATCTCAACGTTTGTGTAATTATGCAACACTCTATATATAGTTGCACTGTATGCAGTCGTTGTTTTTTACCGTTTGAATAAACCGGCCAATTAAAGAAAAAACAGAGTTAACATTCTTGTACCAACCTTTGATCAGTCAACATGTAAATTATAATAAGTTTAAAAGAATAAATAATTGAACAATAATCGTGTTAAATGTTTATTTAGCGAGGATTGATAGTAAATATTATACTAAATAAAAGATTTATTATACGCTTTATAAAAAATTGCGTTTTCAAATGGTTTGTTCTACTAAACGTTATTATATTGATTTGAAGTGAATTTTTAATAATACCAATTCTTATTTAATTTTAAATTTTAGCTAATGACAATTACAACAAAAATTCAAAGATTTTAAAAGTAACATAATTTTTAAAAGGTATATTATTCAAATTTTAAAGGTAAGTTAACTAAACTATTTTATATTTTCCTTTAGGTATATTTAGTGCTGGTGTCTTCAACAAATATGAAAGTTCGAGTTAAAAAAGATTCAAGATACAAATTGTTTGCGTAAAATAAGATGAGATACCGTTTAAAAGATGTAGGTTTTATTTGTACCTATATTGTACAGATTCTAACATCATTTTTTTATAATATAATATTTTTGTTGCATAATATTCAACTTTTGACGCATATTGAAACGAACACTCGGTAAGAGCGTCCTATTATTATTATTATTATTGGAAGGCCATGCGAGTGATCAGCCACTTCGCACTGCGACCTAAAAGATCTATTGTGCTGGACCCTGCTTAATTATCCGTCCAGTCAATATTCAGGTTCTTAATGAACCTGATAATACTGCCTCCCGGTACGTGATACATACTATCTGGGCTTATTGCCCTCCCTCCTAGATGTTTACTACAGCATGTTGTTCCGCTAAAAAGATGGTCGCATTGGAGCCCAAGGACTTCGAGAGGGTTGTTCCACTCCCGTATATTCCTACTCCTGCCCTGTATTTCGTTTAATTTTACTCTTACGAGTTGCTGGAAATTGCAAATCGCCTTTAGGTTACCCAGCTTTACTACAGGAAGGATAAATAAAACTGGAGAGTGCCTGGTATCCAGAGTCCGCATATTTTGGACTAATTAACCTATCAGCCATTCATCCATCAGCATATGCTGTTCCACCTTAGATTAGGGTTTTTTGTCAAGGTTTTCTCCTTTAGCGCCGTATTTTAGCCTGTGCCAAATGGCCAAAAATGTGCCAAATGGCCTTAGTTACCAGTGGTTGCCACAAGGAGGCAGCACGTACACTTGTGAATTGTGAACAGGTTACACCTTACCAAACTGTACCCATCACGCAGCTGCCTAATGACAAAACCAGACCAGCTCACGTGATGGGCACCCTACTGGAAGGTTACGGAGCTGGTAGATTAATCTACGCATCTTTGGTCCGCCCCCCCCCTCCAATAGACGCCAAACCACCAAGAGCGTCCTAAGAAATGCTTTTACCAATTATCAAGTTTATATTTTAATTGTATTTCAGAAATGACTACTAATTATAATTAACAGAGCATTACAAAAAGTTTACATATTATTCATAAAACCTTGCCTCTTTTATTATTCCGATAATACTGAAAGAATACTAAAAATTAAGCATTCTGGTTATTATCATTTCGACGAAATCGTTTTACCCAGAATGGTAACATAAATGAGTTATCTTTCGAAAATAAATTAATTGATAAATTAATATTTGTATACACTGTGTATACAATGAAAATTTATTATTCTAGCCTAAGTAATTATTTCCTGTATATACATATCTACCAATACCCGTGATTACCACAAGATAGCATCTCCACTAAATTCATGTATAAATCATTTTTCATACCTGAACCATTTTATTTCATAAATACATAATAATCTCTTAGTATTTATAAATATTTCTTGAATAATTCATATCGTAAGAATAACTAAGAAAAACTAAATATAAATTAAAAATGAATGATTTTTTCCATTTTCTTTTTGTGATATAAAATTATTTTATTCACATCTCAAAACGTCAATATCATCATTTCACAAGTTAAATAAGTATTCTGCCTCATTCCTGTTTCTCTTGTTCCCGATTGATTTGTTATTTGCTAATAGCTTTTTTTTATTATTTATTATTCATTAGGAAATAAATTTTCCTACATCTTTAAATTATTTTTGGTTTGGAAAAACATAAAATAAAAACGAACTGTGAAAGTTGTTTCGGATTTTCATTTATTCAACGTTTTTTTTTTTTTATCTTATTTGTATAAAAACAACGCACAAAAGAAAGTAAAAAGGAAATTAAAAATTTCATTTCCAATAAAATAATAATTTAACATAAAATTTATCATCTTAAAGGAAAATAATTTGTGAAAATAGACAAAAAAAAAAAAAATTGTCATAACACAAATTTTTTTTTCTGTTTAACATTAAATAAATATTACATGAAAGACTCTGTGACGTTGTTTTTCCTTTTGTAGCGCAAAATGTGGAAATATCTTAAGACTTTTAGTGACAGGTGCTCTGAGACAAGGGAAAGATGAATAACTGTTGTGCTCGTTCCAGTTTTTATATTTTATGTGTGTCAGTCTACTAGAGAGATAAATTGTGCATTTTATCTTTTCCTGCATTCGTTTTGGAAAAGAAAAAAGAAACAGAACCAAACACATTTTGAATAATTAGAAAAACGAAATTCAAATCAGTCTGTCTACCTGTCGTAACAGTTTTCTATATATTTTTGTATTTACGTACCACTAACTAGATGTGATAGTTGTGTGCTTTGTTTATTGCACACAAAAGTTCCGAACAATGAACTCATCTCGCTGCTATTGTAAATATACATATAATATATTGTATTATAGTAGTAAAATAATTGATTTTCATTTTTATTTTTATAATGCAGCACCATATTGCATCATAAATGAATCGTAACCCTTTGCACAGTTTGTGTTTTTTTTTGTATATATTTTTGTTTCCAAAAAGTGCAATTAAGCTGAAAAACACAAACTTTTCAGAAAAATATAAAATTCAATAAATTTTCCATCATTCAGTATCAGTTGGTAAAAGATTTTTTTTTTGTTGGCTTTTTTGCGACATACTCATCTCATTATAAAATATTCAATAACAAAACTTTATGGTTGAATTCAATGTGATCAAAGTACTTTAGTTCAGCTATTCTTAAACTATAAGTCGTGACCCAAAATTGGTCGTCACATTTTTTATTTGGGTCAAGAAATTTAAAAAGACTACGTGCAGAAATTGTAAATAAATATTTCTTTAATTCTAATTCATACAACATTGCATATACTCGCATTTTGGGGGTTGAAGTTCAAATAAATATTATTCAATCGAGTTAATATCGAGTTAATTATTAATTAATCATTTGTATGTTTCCTTAACCGCGTTGTCTGTAAGGGTCGCCTTTATATTGAATTATTTTTGCGGCTTTAGTGGTATTATCAAATCCGATGTAACTTGAAATTGGAAGGTGCGCAAATAGGATATTGAACTATAAAAACTTGACTTTTTAAAACAAGCTTCAGAGTTTCACTAATAAAGACGATTTTTTGATGTTCAATTAAAATCATTCGAAAAATTCCAAATACCGTTTTTTTGGTTTTCGAGAAGACTAAAAACCTTGTAATGTAAAATGCTCATTATTCAGCTCGTTGTGAAAGAATCCTCATAGAAGCTACTTTGCAGTTTCTACGCTCCTTCTCTGAACCATGGTTCTCATCATCTTTGTGAGGAAAATATAGATACCATGTCTCTCTTTCGCAAACAACTTTCAAATGTTGTAGGTCGCGACTTCAAAACGTTTAAGAATCACTGCTCTAGATTATACAACCACTAAAACATCAAAAATAAGCAACAAAATAGAGAATTGATTTACGGGATATAACCGCAATACTGGCATCTCAATGACGTCGTGCTTGTAATAAAATTCAGTAATAATACCCTAGGATTAACTTACTTTATAAATGGATGGAAATGATCGAAAAATGGGTGACTGAAAATTTTGTTAAAAATGAGTGAAAAATGATTAGAGAACGAGTGAAGTATGAGGGGAAAAGGAGTGAAAAATAGATGAAAATGAGTAAAATATGGCTGGAAACTACTGGTGGTAATTTGAGTGACGATGGAAGAATAGGGGTGAATAATAGGTGAAAAATGGATGAACATACTTGGATATGGGTTGGAAATGAGTGATTATTAGATAAAAACATTTGAAAAATTTGTGAAGATGGGGATTTTTTACAGTTTTCTTATCAATTTTCAATAATTTTTTTTTTACGTTTCATACATTTTTCCCTTATTTTTTGGCCGTTTTTCTTTCATTTTACCCATGTTTAAATGTTAAGACTTCTATTTCAAAAAGATTTTTATTTATTTATTTATTATTATAATTTTGGCACACCCTATTTTGAGCATAAGCTCATTCACAATAGAGTGCGCAGTAATTTGCCAACGTGCAATATTTAATATAAAATAAAAATTCATCCAAGGGCATACAGCCGATTATTCGCTTAGGTACGAGCAGCTCCAACTCCACGTCCACAAGGTTAAGTACTAATCGCTCCGATTCTACTCCTCAAAATACTATGGGTCACGACTGGGCTGTGTTTTCTTTGTAAGCAAAGCAATATTCACTTAGATAGCTTCAAACTCCGCTATTCTTCTTCCCACCAGGATAAGTACTAACCGCACCACTCCATTCCTCAATATACTGGGTTACGAGTGAGCCGTATTTGCTTTATTACCAATAATAATAATAATAATAATATAATTTAGAAAAATTGTACGGAAAATAAAAAATAAATGCAACTAGTTGACTGGAAAGTCAAAGCCAACAGCTTCTGAAGTACATTTACATATATATGCTAATGCTTATCTAAAATATTTTTTATTCTATAATATCTACAATTATGTTCAAACACCCATATTTTAAATGCAGCATTTCATCTGTTTGTAAAAGTGGTCCAAATGTATTTGTCGTCTGCAACGTTCAGTTCTTTGTAATGGCTGACAGCTTTGTTTATCACCCGCGATTCTACTACGTTTCTCGTTAGGACCATTTTCAATTAGGATCTGCAATCAATTTGTTCTAAAACTTCGGACCAATGTTTTATTGTCAACTGTCGAGAAATGAATTTTTCTTCTGATTAGATTTACCTGTGATATGTCTTATATCTGCGGTATATTGAGCTATATACGAGTACATATTCAAGGTACCGCGTCTATCGCGGGCTTCAATCCGTCTTCGAAGTTATTGCGCTTATTAATGGTTTTTGGTTCGTATAGATTGAAAAACTCTGCCTTCCACGAAATGTTTGAAAGGCTTGATACTCAAGTATATGGCCAATAGTTGGGCTGATTGGAGTTTTCGAGAGAAAAATGCAATTTGCATCCAATATCCGTTGTGATATTGTTGTAGCACTGCTCCTACAGCGGTACACGAAGCATCTGTCGCTATGTTGAACATTGCGTTGTTCACTGGACGTCGCTGATGCTGGCGCTGTTTAAGCTTCGACAAACGATGCCTGACAACTATTCGGCCAAGAAAAGTTTGTCTTGTTTTTGCCAAGTGTCGGCAAAATGGACAGATACGAGTGGATAGGGGAGAGCATTTCGGCGAGTTTGGGCGCAAAACGGTGATAATAACAAAACGGTAATCATTCCCACGAATTTGTATACCACATTGTGGTTCACTCCTTATCATATTGAGGTGATGATGTTAATGATGGAAACTTGCCTAAAAATATGCCAAAAACGCCATCTATATTGAAATGTTTCAATGTTGGCATTGTGGTAATGGTATCTATAGCATTTACTGTCAGTAAATTGCTACGATCGACTAATTTTTTATTTTTCAAACCTACCATTAGGTTAAACTTGATCAGAAAATCCGCTCCGATAATCGGGCGATTGACTAAACCTAGATTTATTGTTAATAGAGTTTGTCCAAGAGTGCTTATATTTGTTCCAATTTGTTTTTTGTTAGGTCGAAAATGTTTAATTGAGACAACAGATACACTCCTGGACAAAATTAACGCATATTTTTTTTTTTTTGTAATAAAAAAATCCTGCTGGTCAATTTTAATACTACTAGTGTCAAATGATAGCACATTTATATTTTTATCAGAAACCACCTTGAATAAAGTCTACTGCAAGCCAATCAATTAAAATTTTCATAAATGCTTAATCAAGAGTGAATTGTGTTTGAAATCCAACGCAACGATCGGCTTTTGTTCCATTGCATATCAATTATTTGTAAATGCAGTACCATTAGTTCTTGTAAATGTGTTCTAAAGCAAACACCTAAAATAAGACCCATTATAATATGGCACCCGTTCGTGAGCTGGAGGCGGTTAAAGTCGTCATGTTGTATCAGGAAGATTACACTCAAGTACAAATCGCACGAAAATTAGGAGTGAACCAGTCTTCGGCTTCACGAATACTTAAGCGATATCGTGAGACCGGAGAGTATAAAAGAAAGCCCGGACCAGGACGTAAAATGTGCACAACCGAGCATGACGACCTATTTTTAAAAAATAAATTCGTTACGCGATCGAAAGCGTACTTCTACTAAAATACAAAATGAGTTGCTTGGTGCGCGCCAAGTGAATGTTAGTGCCAGAGCAATTAGACGAAGATTAAAAGAAGCGACCCTTACTCCAAAACGGCCCGTAAAAGTTCCACGGCTTCTTCTCCGCCACAAATCTAGCCGTTTAGAATTTGCTCATTTTCAAGCAAATTGGGGAACTGATCAATGGGCGACTGTTCTCTTTTCAGGTGAGACCAGAATCCAACTATGGAAACCAGATGGACGTAATCTTGTATACAGAAGACCTGGAGAACGCTACCCACCGTGTTACGTTGCAAACTGTAAGCTTTGGTGGAGGTTCAATAATGCTTTGGGGTGGAATCAGTTGGGAGGGCCGTACGGAGCTGGTGCACATTGGTTTGAGGATGAATGCAGACTGGTATGTTCGGAACATTCTTAGTTGCAACGGTACGACAATATCTCCAAGATATCGGCATTCGTGCACTTAAGTGGCCACCAATGAGTCCCGATCTTAATCCGATCGAAGAAGTACGGCACATTCTAAAACGCCGCATTAGAGCTAGAAATCTCACACCAGATTCGTTAGCAATAGCCGCTATAAATTCCATAACGCCACATTTGTGCCTCTTTTGAGAAAAATATAAATTTGGAATCATTTGATGCCAATTTCACTGAAATTGACCAGCGGATTTTTTTTTATTAGAAACAAAAAAAAAATGCGTTAATTTTGTCCAGGAGTGTATATCTGCACCTCTGTCAATCAAAAATGACAATTTGGTATTCCGACATTGAATGAAGAGACGACGGCTTTAACTAGGCCCACTGTTCGTCGCCGAAACAATGGGTTTTGTTAGTTTTTTTTCTTTATTTTGATTATTTGCAAAAAACACTTTCCCACGCACCTTCTAACTTTTGCACCGAATAAATGATGGTAAAAACAATACTTATTTGGATGCGGGAGTTTCCACGTGAAGAGTTGCGGCTTGGTCTAAATGAATTTTGTGATCCCCTTCTTGACATACTAATAATTTGATTTCATTCATAAGCGCAACTGGGAAACCGTCCAGTACGTTTTGCGGTGAGCAATTCACCTCGAATGCCAAATTGGATTTTAAGATACTTTCGTGTATTTTATCCGCAGTATCCAACAATGCTTGTACTGTAGTTTGTTGTGTTGAGGCTACTATTGATTTCATTGGTTTTGGTAAACCATTTTACCATAATTTTTGTCACTACAATATTTATGTAATTTGTTTGTGGACGGTTGGTGAATTTTGAAGTTTAGTGACATGTTTCATTTGGCTCCTTCCTTTCATTAATTTTCTCGTCTTTTGGCCCTAATTTAATTTTAAAAAAGACAATTAGTAGATGTGGTGTCTGTTTCTGGACCAGCAAAAATACAAATTTTCGTTGTGGAACTTAATTATTTCACATTTATTGAAATAATTTGAATGCTGTGGAGCGTCTGTCGAATATGGCAAGGAAGCAGTACGTTGGGCTTTTGAGGTGACGCTGAGGGATGGCGGGAATACTGAAATCTTTGGTGTCATTTTAAAGAAACTGGCGTCACGTTAGAGATGTAAACGATAACCACGATATCCAAATGGTAATCGTTTTATCTTTTGTATCCATCCATCAATAATTTGTGTAAGCCGCACCTTAACAACACTGTGCGATAACTCTGTGAAAGGAGAGTGCGGAACAGATCTGGCGACAGTCGCAGAAAAAGAGTAAGTATAAAAACTAAAACCATACGTCTTTGCGGATGAAATGATAATGGGTACATAAATTAAGCGGTTGCTTTTGTAAATTATATAAAGTGCATGGGGTAGGTGTAAATACATAACGAATGTTTCGTTATTTAGGCTGGAAGAGGTAACAGATATAAATGCGAGGGTTATAAGTTTGCTTATATTTAATTAAGCAAAATTTTAAAATTAGTATAGGGAAATAAGCCTGCTTAGTAAAAAAAGGCATCGGTTGATGGGCATGACTTAAGTGCTTTACCCATTGGAAAACGAAAAGAAAAATCGGATTTAGTTTTATCGATATAATTCCAAAACCATTGCTTTGTTTTCGCTAAAAGTTTCTTGTTTTTGATCGAGTGTACCATACAATACTATTTTCAATTTAAAAAATTTAAAAACATTTTTAATTGGCTGAGAAAATGAAAATTTAATTTTTTCGGTTCTAAACAATTTTTTTCGGACGAAAAAAATTAAATTTTCATTTTCTCAGCTAATTAAAATTTTTTTGAAATTTTTAAACTGAAAATAGTATTGTATGGTACACTCTGGGTAAGGCACTTAATAATAGGTTTAAATTAAATATAACCAATTGACTGGAATATGGTTGATAAAGAGAAGGCTATGTACCCAGATTTGAAAATAATCGCATTCAGCTTTGATAATTCACTCAAATATTAAAAGAATTTGATTTCTAATCACCAATGGCAACCCATAAAAGTTTAACGGAATTGACCCCAGCAGACAGGTTGGTTGTTGTTAACCCGAAAATCGCCAAAAAATGTGCATTGATCAAATATAATATTAATGAATAGCATTCAGATTTAACAGACAAGGAAGTTGCAACATATTTCAACAGTCCCATTTAAGCTAATGTAACCTCGAAATGATAGGAACACGTTATTGGGTAATTTTACACAATCCACATGTCATAAAAGTTGTTTGGGACTAGAGGCACTCCAAGCTATTTGCGGTATGCTTTGGACGTCCTTTTGGATTCATCTGCATATTTCAGGGGCTTGAGCAAGAATGGGTTTACTTGCTCAAGCCGTTTTGTTCAGCCACAAGCGGTGTTTTATGCGAATATTCAATTGCATTGCGACTGTTGAATCTATGGGTTTTGCCCATAGGAAAACGAAAAATTTGAAATTTTTTAGGTCTTTTCGTTTTGCTTCCCCAATACCATTCAGCCCTTTTAATTAGACAGAAAGCCCGTGAATTTGCAAAATCTCTTATGTATGGGGACGACTACACGAGAAAAAAGTGGCGCAAAAACTACCACAACAACCCTAGTGGAAAAAATGTTGGCAAAAATACTTAAAGAAAACTTACGATTTCGTCGAAAATATACTAATTATTTAAGTATTTTTTAGTAGGTTATGGCAACATTTTTCAAGTATATTTCCTCAATATTAAACCAAAATTATTTTAGACTAGTTTTATGTATTCTCATAGTTCATTAAATCTAAAAAATGTATGGCAATTTTGGTATTTTTTAATAAAAAAATAAACCTAAACAGTATGAAATAAAATCTCAATTTCTGTTTAATTTTTATTTTTTTTATTTATTTATTTCATCATTAATATAATATATTTAATACATAGTATGATTACTGTAATCCAAATAAAAGAAACAAGTGAAACTATAAGTGACAATAGCGAATAGTGAAACTATAATTAAAAATAATTAAAGTACATTATACAGTCCAATTAAATTAATTCAAATTTGTTTTAAATAATTCTCTTGATATATTAAAATCAAACTGGTCGTATTATCCATTAAAAGAATTTAGCACGTTAAAAACAGGACTAAAACCTTCAAAATTTGTTCTCCTGAAAGGCAAACGAAGCAAGGTATTTCTTGGATGCAAAAGCCTAACAGGGACACTAAAATAAAATAATGATAAAAGTTCTCTCTATTAATTTCAGTCTATTTTCATATAGCTCTCGTTTAAATCTATCTTCAGAATGACATCTAGGAAGTCTTCTAAGTGCAAAAATTAAAAACTGCTTCTGTACACTCTCAATTCTATCCGAATGAAACTTATAAAACGGTTGCCAAATTATCGATGCATATTCCAGAATGGACCTTACATAAGTAACATATAATGTTTTCAATGTGTAAGGATCATGAAATTCTTTGCCATACCTTTAAACCCCAACATTGAATTAGCTTTGTTAATTATTAAATCTATATGCTTGTTAAAACTCAAGTTGTTCGAAAATAAAATGCCTAACTCTACTGACAACTTCATCATACAGTATATACGGTACTTCAACACAAGATGTACGAGATTTACATCAAGACATTACATTTGGAGATGTTTAACCTTAGTTTATTACAGACAGTCCAGTCACAAAATAAATTTAATTCATTTTGAACACGTATAGTGTCAGAAGCAGATTTTATCTCCGCGTATATCTTTATATCATCCGCATACATCAAACATTTACAAAAATTAAAACAGTCAATAATATAATTGATGAAAAGTATAAATAAAAACGGGCCAAGATGACTGCCCTGAGGTATACCAGAAGACGCTACATATGAATCCGATACAGTATCCATAATTTTAACACATTGCATGCGATTCGTTAAGTATGGGGGGCGAGTAGCAGGGACAGCAAAGACGCAACGATTTCAACAACAACGTCAAGCAACACTAGCTACAGTTAGTACAAATTTGGGTGACCGCATGAGAACATAATGAGGGATCGAAATCTCGCCCCCCTCACAACCGCCGATGAAAAAAATGGTGTAGGAATATAATAATAGTTGTTTTCCTTCAGAAAAAAAACTTGCGGCACCAGGAAATTGGTTTGTCATTCATTGTTGATGTCATAAAAAACACTAACTGTGATCGCTTGGTGTCAGTAACCGGGTCGAGTTTGTTGCCCCTACTAATAATCCTTCGGTTTTGTTATACCATACATATTATGTAAAAAGGGGGGGGGGGGTGTACGATGGCTGCCTGGCCAGGGGCGAATATATCACACTAATTAGACTTATGTGGTTATCGAGGTGAATGAGAAGCCTTTCTTTACGGGGTTTTGGCTTCATGAAGAATGGTGTCATGTTGTATGTAATAACATGGGTATATAGAGTGGTGTGGTATTCGCATTTATAATACGGGAGACTTGCGTTATGCTTGATCGTTACATTTGAAATCAATCAATCAATCAATCAAAATTGCTTGCGATTCGTTAAGTATGAAGCCCTCTTAGTTAAGGGATAAATAAATTCATTATTCATACAATCAAGTTTTTCTAATAAACGTGATCCAACTGTGAAGCTTTTGAAAAATCCGTGTAAATTTTACACATCAACTTGAACTCTCTGGCTTAAAACATCGTTATAAGTAATTAGAAAATATCATCAATTAGTTACGGTTGATCTAACCTGCACAAATCCGTGCTGTAAAGGGCTAACATAATTCATTAAAATAAACTCAAATCTTTGCTTTACTAACATTTCAAACAATTTAGGAATGACGGAAAGAATATTGAAAGAATATTGATTGGTCTATATAACATGTAATATCACACTTAGAACCAGACTTAAACACTGGCCGAACAAATGCGGTTTTCCATATATCAGGTAAAATACCAGTTTGAAGACTAATGTTAAACATATAATATAACGGTTCAGCTAAAGAATGAGCACAATTTTTTAAAATGATCGATGGAATCCCATCCGGACCGGTGCCTTTAAACGTATCTAGATGTAATAAACCAACCAAAATTTCCTGTTTCGTAAGTTGAAGGACATTCAACTTATCGCTTGATGGACCATTACCGAAACTAGAATCATTCTTCTTCTCAAAAACACCCTTGAAAAAATGTACAAAAGCATTACATATCGCCTCAGGACCGAAAATTGAGTCCCCAATGTGAGACATTACTGTTGGAAAACCTACAGATTTTCTTTTACCATCAATAAATGAAAAAAATCTTTTAGGATTACTTCTTATTTCATCCTCAATTCGTAAAATATAAATATTGTAAAGAAAATCATTAAAATATTTGAATTCTTTCCTTAACATACAATATTTTTCATTATCCGTACCATTACCAGAACGCATTAATTTGTTGAACGCCAAAACTTGACAATACATCCAAGACATTGTTTGATATCAAATCATTAGAAGATCCAACGAAAACATCATCTATATGGATCGACTCAATTTTAGGTAAATTAAAATCACCAACTATTAAAATTTAAACGTCTTGTAGCATCAACAGCAATATCTCCTTCGTGATCAATTCTGTAAAGCTTATATAGATATACCCAGCACTGCCGAACGGAATGTAAATACCAATGATAAAAAGCCAAAAGGAACCGCACTTTACCTTAACAGCCAGTAATTCCCAAATGTCGCATCTAATATTTAATTGCTGGAATGTTAATTCATTGCTAACTGCTATGATAACGCCACCACCTCGATGATCAGATACACTGAAATCCACATAGCGATCACGACGAAAAACAGTATAAACAAATGGAAAAAATTCAGCAACATTAAACGTACTATTTAACCATGTTTCACCAAAAAGTATCAAATCGTAGTCATTTACAAGTATCGAGGAGTAAATAGTTTTAGCTTTAATTTTAGTTTAAAAAAGAAACATTTACCGACATTTTTTGAAAATCTCAGTTTTCATGGTAATACAAGTATTTGTATTTAAAATGCATTTTAAATAAAGCAAAAAATTTTAAAAATACATAAAAACTACTTTATTTCTGATATTCAACACTAGGTATTATGTAAGTACATTTTGAATTGAAGTTAAGCTTCACATTCAGGGAAAACGAACCATCTTTTAAATAAAAAACGAAAGCTCCAATCAAAATTATTTTCAATATACATAAAAAAATTAAAAAAAAAAAAAAAAATATATATATATATATTATATATATATATATATATATATATATATATATATATATATATATATATATATATATATATATATATATATATTATAATGTAAAAATTATAATGCTTATGAATTAATTCATAATTATGTTAATGAAAATATTGCATAAAAATTAAAAAATAATTAAATAAAATTTTTTTCTAAATATCAAATAAAATGTAATCTAAACTTTTTCAATGTTTTTCTTTTTTTCTTCTCCTTTTTTTGCTTTTTGGATGCTTTTGTTTTTTTTTTCGGGGGGCTTTCAATAATATCTAAAAAATTTTTATTCTTCAAAGCCTCGGTTTTTTTAAGCGAAATTTTTATGTTTTGAATTTTCCGATTAACGGCACTGATTATATGAAGCGAATCTTTGTTTCGAGTTCCTTAAATTTTTCCATCCATCGCAAAACATTTTTTGTACAAAAACGTTTTTAATTGGGTCCAATGCAGATTTCGGTCCTGTTCTTGATAGTCCCGTTCGGCTGCAGGAAGCCAATATTTCGGTAACAAACACAATTTGTAGCAATGTGTTTATAAATTTTCTGTCGCCCTTTTCATCTAAAGGTATACTTTTTAAGTATATATATATGCTGAGATTTTGTTGTTTTTATTTCATTTGGATATTTAAGGTCCCCTCCTGCTCATCTATGGTGTATTTTTTTTTTTATTTTCTTCGTCGATTTCCTTTATTTTTTTTAATATTTGATTTTTGTTTTTTCTTTTAAATATTTACAGTGGTAATCTTTAAGTTTTTCCTGTTAAAGAAACACAGCATATAATTTTGGATTATAGTGAAAGAATTGTTTTATGATGTTTCACCTTTGTTGCCGATAAGGATAAATTTACGCATCCGACAATGCAGAAATTGATATTGAGGATGGCGATGAAGATGAAGACATTGATGATGTCGATGAAGAAGATGATGATGACGTTGCTGACGGTTTTGATGGAGTTGCCGATCGCTGGTTCTATATGGCTTGTAATGGAAGTGTTATTTCTTTTGCAGTTGTTGTTTGACTTTCAGCAAAACAATTTTGTAAACCTTCTTCCGTTGAAGGCTCATCCTCCACAGTATATGGCACATTGTGTATTTGTATAAAGGCTATGTCTGAGTTATCAATAGCTAAGACGAGGGAAAAGAAACTATTAAGCAGTATTTCTGTAGCACGGAGACGATCTCACAATTATATATAATTAAGTAAAATTTTTAACAGCTGCATAATCTTGTTGACATAATTAAGATAAACAAAAATCAATATCTACGAAATTTATTACTTTATACTCCACAAAACTTCAACTCCGTTTATAAACATATTACCCTGCAAAATCAAGCATGCAAAGTAAGTAAAATAATAAAACAATGCAAGGAACCTTAAACATTATTTTCTTACAAATTTTATCTGTGTACCATATCAGTAAAATTTACGTTTGTTTGTGAAAACTGCAACCTAAACTTCAATAAATCCATTAATTTAATTAATCAACACAATTTCCCTTTATCTAATTCCACGTTGTTCACGTTTGTTTAATCCAAATTTGGCAAGTATAAATAAATACGTCATTATGTGTTGCAAATCAAATCTCAACTCAACTCAAAATTAATATTTCCAAATTAGTATTTAATTATATAATTTAGTTAATTTATAAACTTATAATATTAATAAAAATTAATTAAATATAATTTAATGTAGTTTATAATACCCTGTAGAAAATGAATCATACCTAAATATACTCTTAAATAAATCTAAATATATCCATAAAACTTTACTTATTTCTTGTACATATTACCATGCCAAATCAAGCATACAAAGTAAGAAAAAAGTAAATCAATACAAAGAAAATGAAACTTTATTTCCTTAAGAATTTATCGGTGTGCCATATAAATAATCATGATGTTTGTGTGTGAAACCTGCAACCTAAACTACAATAAATTCCATTAAGTTAATAATTACGTTCAAAACATTTAACCTTCCGAAACGTGTTTACATAATTCTACATTGTTCATATTCGTTTAATCTAAATTTTGCACACATAAATGAATACGTCATTATGTGTTGAAAACCAAATCTTAACTCAAATCAACATTTCCAAATTAGCATTTTATTTATATAGTTAGTTAATTTATAATTTTATAATATTAATTAAATTAATTTAAAATCAATTTCATGCAGTTTATAATACCCTTTAAAAAAAAATTATTCATCATAACTAAATAAACTATTTTCAATGAATTGTATAAGCGGATTCCAATTCGACTCAAACCTATTCGATTATACAAAGTATAAAAATCTGTTTGAGTCGAATACACTAAAACTTCATTGTGCTTGTATATTCATGTTTTATCAAACACACCATATTTGCTCCAAGAATACAAAAACAGACAGAGCCAAAAACAACATCAGCATACAAATAACATAATCTTATATACTAAACCACCAACACACATTGAAGGTAAATATTTTCTACCATCTTTCATGTGCGTAGCAGGATACTTTGCAAGTTTCACTAATATTATAGACAATCCCTTATAGCGCACATACAAACATACCTGATCTATGTATTAAGATACAGGAAAATATTTGCGAAGACTATACCAAAACCAACAAAAAAAAATCTTTGTTTTGTTGTTGTTTGCCTATCATAAGACAAAAACCAACAATATATACTACATTTCCTTAATAAAATCTGTGTAAAGAGCGAATGAGACGGCTGTATAAACATATTGTTGGTCCCGTCATATATCAAGTTTCAAGCCTATATTTGTGTCGATTGTACATAAAAAACCAAAGAACACCTTCATGTGTGCATAAAATAAAATCTAATATGAAATTAACTATGACGCTTGTTTATTTAAGTCAAAATCCATTTTAATACTATCCAATTATTAAATTTTAGCAATTAAAATTGAAATTGAATTTCATGTACAATCACACAAAGTCAAAATCATGTACTTAAGCGAGAAATCAATAATTTTGTATTCAACAACACGTTCAAGGATGCGTAAAAAGAAATGCAGATATGAAATTAACTATGACATAAATCAAATTAAGTTAAAACAATTTTAGTACGATCGAGAATTCAGTATTTAAAATTCCATGTACAACCGCATAAAATAAAATCATGCACTTAATCACGAAATCAAGAATTTGATTTCTTTCTCAATAAATAAATCTAAATATATCTATAAACTTTAACTCAATTCTCGTACATATTACTCTGCCAAATCATGCATGCAAAGTGCGTAAAATATTGAATCAATGCAAGCAAAATTAAGCAATAATAACGTCCGTATGGGAAACCTGTAACCTAAACTTCAATAAATTCCAATAAGTTAATAATTAAAATCAAAACATTTAGCCTTCCGAAATGTGTTTACATAATTCCACGTTGTTCACATTTTTTTAATCCAAATTTTGCACACATAAATGAATACGTCATTATGTGTTGCAAACCAAATCCCCACTCAACTCAAATCCACACCTCCAAATTAAATTAATTTTAAATCAATTAGATGCAGCAGTTTGTAACACCCCGTAAAAATTATCAATCATACCTACATAACATATTTTAAATGAATTGTATAAGGCAGTTTCCAATTCGATTCCAACTTGTTCGATTATACAAAGTATAAGAAAGAAAAAGAGATATTTTTAAATATCTACTAACCGAAATAAGGCCCCATGTTAACACCGGTAAACGTGAACCAAAATATCATTAGAAGTGAAGCTAGCCGCCGTCTTAAATTTTTACGCGACAGGATCATATCAACGAACAATTGGAACATTATATTTCATAATATGGATCAATCCGTCTTGTCCGGATCCATAACGGAAAAACTCAGATATTAGAAGATACAATATGCAGAAAGCATGTAAAATTTCCAGATGATCGTGCAAAGACATTATATAAGCAAAGGTTCTTCGAGAAAACGAGCCACCCCGGGGTAATAGGATGTATTGACGGCACCCATAATAATATTCTCGCACCGAGCGAAAACGAGCATATTTTTGTAGACCGCCGTGTAAACCATTCCATGAACGTACAATTGGTAATTAAACCTATAGAATTTTTGTTATTAACTAAATGGTACATCGCTACTTGTGTTAATAATTTTCATGTTTTTAGATTTGCAATTATGATTTGTTCATATTGTCGGTTTGTGCGAAGTTTCCTGGATCAACATATGATTCAGCCATTTGGGAAATATCCCAAGACAAAAGCAGCTTGCAGGCAGCATCGGAGAATGGCGAAAGAAATACTTGGCTGCTCGGTGATGCGGGGTATCCATTGCAGCCATACTTGATAATACCCTATCGAAGCCCAAATGGTACCCAAGCAAGATATAATTTATTACACGCAAAAGCCACGAATCCAATTGAACGTTGCATTGGAGTTTTAAAGAACACATATCGCTGCTTATTAGGAGAGAGGGTACTAAGGTACGATCCAGTAAAAGTGGTAAAAAGAATAAATGTTTGCGCAGCACTGTACAATATGTGTTGAAAACAAACTAGAATGGTTGAATTACCTAGGCCAGACGAGGGTGGGGATACTATTTATGAAGGCGAGTTCGAATATGAAAATATTGAAGATTTTGAAAGTGCTGTTTCAATTCGCGATAACCTTTTAAATTGTTTTTAGAAATAAAACAAATAAATTTATATAAATTCAAAATTTTTAAAAATTTTAAATAAAATCACATACACATGTTCCATAATACAATAAATATAATGTACATAAAAAAATACTTGTTTTTCATTTCATTTCAAATAAAACATCTACAAATTGAATCGATTCGAAAAACACTGATTTCGAGCCGCTTCCCGTCTGGTGGAAATCCTTATAGATTTCTCTGATTTTGTTTTATTTTGTTTTTTAAATCGGCCCATACCTAAGAAATATAATTATATTAATACGTATTATTAATTTTAGTCGATTCCTTAAGTTGAGGATCCACTTCATCGGCATGTATATAATATTCACCTTTTTCCAAGCTTCATTGTCCCTTACAGGTGGACCTTCGGCGTTCAATCGAATGGACATTTCGGGCCAACCTTGCTCCTTAGATTGTCTAGTGTTTTTTGTGTTGAAGGACCCTATTACTAAATCGGTATGGTCTTCCAGGTAGCTCACCATCACCATCACTACAAACTGTTTGTTGTTTGTTATTTTTTTTAAACCTATAACATTAAATATAAAACAACTTCTATAGGTTATGGCACTTAATTTCAAATCCGTATAAAAAATTGAAACGCACAAGTAAAATAATAAAATTAATTTATTGTTTAAATAACAATGTATATTTACAAATAATTATTTTTTAATACTTACCGACTCATTTTGAATTTTTCTATTTTTTTTTTTTTTTTTTTTTTAGTTATATATATTTGTGTCGATTGTACATAAACTATAAACACAAGAACGCATATAAGTGGGCTTAAAATAAATCGAATATGAATTTAACTACGATGTAATTCTATTTAAGTTAAAATCATCTGAATACTATCCAATTATTAAATTTAGTAATTAAAATTGAAATTGAGTTTCATGTACAATCACACAAAAGTCAAAATCATGCACTTAAGCAAGAATTCAATAATTTGGTTTCCTTTTCCATAAATATAAATATAAAACATTGCCTGATAAATGCATCCCGGTGGATTGCATTTTCTATTACAAAATTATACTTTAATTATCATTTGACTAAAAACTATATCACTAATTAATATATATCTAAATTCCACTTTAATTATTATTATTTTTATTTTATACAACATAAAACACAAAAAAAAATAAATTAAAATTAAATTTTTGAAGAGGATAGAAAAAACACGTCTATCCTCTTCAACGAGCGTTTGTTCACCATTGAATTTTTTCAAAATGTTGATTATAAATTGAGAATTATGTCGCTACAAATTAATTCCTTGATGCTCTTCCTGGAATACAATGACGGGAGCTGATTGCAAACCTATCCAAGCCAAATGAAAAAACATCCATCTAACCCAAGGGCATTTTTTTTAATATTTTGTCGGCCACTTGCATAGAAATAATTACGAATGAACACATCTGCTTAAAATAGTGCGTTTAGCATGGTGATTAAATTCGTGATTAAATGAAATAAATAAATAAATAGAATTGCATTGAAAAAATTAGGAATAAAATATAACAAATGTACAAAGCAATACATTCTGAATTTGTATGTGCACACCCACGACAATAATAAGGATGATTGATAATGGGTTGCCTACAAGAAAAACTTTATTATTATTTATTTTGTAAGACTAACTATAGTTAGGTAGAAAATTTGAAAAAATTTACTTAGGTAAGTAATTATGGCAATAAGTGACAATAATTGTAATTTTTTAGAAGTGTTTCTTATATTGATTTTTTAACAAAAAGAAGAATACTTAAAATTTTTGCAATGAAATATTAAATAAATATTAATTAAGCTTTTATAATTTGCTTTAAAATTTACACATTTTTAGAAATTGTATAAGCAAAAGCTTATCTCATTATCTCATTGCAACTTTCCCTTAGGGGTGCGAATAAGTGTATTATTTTTGTTTTCTCCGTTGTTAGTACCATATTAACCATTAATATTTAAAATAGTCTACTTATTACTAATATATTCGAATTTTTGGTAGATTTCATTGGAGAGCATCATTGGAGTCACTAACTACTCAATATTCACCTTTCTGATTAAAAAACAAAAATAGTTTAGTTTTTAGTCATTTGAGGAGAAAGTTCAGCCGCCGCTGGTGTCCATCCATATAATCTTGTTATATCAAAATCCCGATTAAATCAAAAATAGAATTACCTAATTCTGCAATTGAAAATTAAATTTAAATTGTTTTTGATCGATTTACATAATCCATCCCTGCTGTTTACTGTTATTTATAATTTAACTTTTTTGTTGTAAATGTTTTTTCTATACTGTTCGCCAATCGCTTATCACAAATTTGTAACATATTTTATCGTTTATGAGACAATAAATCACAAAAACCTCCTATATGGAAAATAAAATCAACTGTGCTACTCATATACAAAATTGTGTAGCAAAATAAAAGAAAATGAAAAAAAGTCAGCAACGGAATCAGATTACCATATACAGAATAATATGTTATTTATCTATAAACACATTTATATCGATTCTATTGTTGTATAGAAATCATTTCAATAAAGTCGATCATAAATCACATGTTATGTTGCAATACCCCCATAGTAATGATAATAATAATAATAAAAATCATAAAAATGACAGATTGGTTTTCTTTTATTTGTTTTGCACTGTATTCGAACGAATATCAGCTTACTTTATGATTTACATAAAAAGTATGGAATTGAGACAACATTCAAGCCGAACCAACCCAACATTCAAGCCGAACTGCTCCCTGAACAGGAAAAATAGTAATTTTCATTTAATTAATATTTTATTAAAAACCGCACCAAAATAGCAATTAGCACACAGGCCCAGCTGTTATTTTTCTAAATTTATCCGACATTTAATGCGGCGGAAGTATATAAATCCCCTTAAAACAAAATTGATCTTTTTTCGATTTTTGAGTTCCTTACTGATTTTCCATGATTTTTTATTTTTTTTTTGTATGAATTTGGTTGGCTAACCTGTATTTTTCTGTGCTCTATATGTTTGTGTTAATCTGGGAAACCATTTTTAAATGATTGATTGAACATAAATTTTATAGTTAACATTTAAAAAAGTTTTTCATAACACGTAATATTAAAATGCGCAGATACACTTATAAGGGATGAGCATAAAAACCTTTCTGGTATTGTTTTGTTTGTTACTCGGAACATAAACTAATTGAATTTTCCAACCAACAAAATGTATAAGATTCTTTTCGATTTATATTAGTATTTTTGCTGTTATCGGTAAAATTATTCTGTATATCAAATAACATGGTTGAATGATTTGGAACTACGATTTGCTTTGATGAATTATGTACGGAGAGTGGATCTCTTTTTTGATTTCATTCGAAATATTTTTGAAAGATGTAAGAACGATAAAAATAGTTTTTTGATTGGCAGGGAGTCATAAAGGCAATATCCAAAAAAAAATGATAAGTTTTATATACGGTCTATTTTTAGCTATAAGTTATTTTATATTTTTTCGTTATTAGATTGAATGAACCTTTTTGGGGTTCACTAAAAATAGAATATAGATGGATAATTATATTTGGCAGAAATCTTTCATGCTTCAAATAGCTATTTTAATTAAATTAATTTCAGAGATTACAAGAAAATTAATATGAAAAAGGGATTAAGACAAAATTATGAAGGAAATATCAAGTTAATGAATTTGGTAAGATTTAAATTATGAATTTACATACAAATCAAGAATTAATAATTTTTTAATTTCTAATAAGCTCCAATTTGTCTAATTGTGTATTTTGTCAAGATGCATTAATTGACATTATTATACGGGGTACTGTTAGCTGAAATAAAATTTTTTCTTTGTATAGAAATGGGTGTTAAATGTTTGTGAATATTTCAAATTTATTTTACCAATGTGTGATTTGATTTCTAATCTTCTCAATGCCAAATTTCTTAAGAAATTCTGAGGAAAATTTTAAACCACAGAATTAATTCTCAATTTGTCAAAATTTAACTACCAAAATTTAACAATTTAACCCTAGACATTCAATGCCTATGACGTTTATACTTTATTTTACTAAAATTAGTTTAGTTTGATTTTACTAAATTCTTCACTTGGGTACACAATGGGATGAATATTTTTCTAAAAGAGTATTAAACTCAAAAATATCGCTAGTCAAATAATAACATTTAGGGGAATTAAGTTGGTCAGGTTTAAAATTAGTTGTTTATTAAAGATTTTTTTACTGAACACATTTGCAAAAAATTTGGGAAGTTCTATTGGACTTTTCTACCCTTAGCATAAAAAAATAAAAATCTCCATTTACTACTAAGGCTGAAATATAAAATTAAACGTTTAATTAAAAAAATTTTACTGGCCCAAAATTACATGAAGGTTATCAGGCTACAGGTCAGCTACTAACTATGTAATTTGGAATTTTACGATTTAAAAATTTATTTTTATTAAAATTCAATAAGTTGCGGTATTTTTATCAAAATTAGAAAAAAAATCTTGTATTTAGAGCACTTTAGGAAATTTCATTTTGTGAAACTTGTGTGATTTTGTACATGTGTTTTGTTATGTAGTTAGGTTCTAGTAGCAGATCAAATTCGTAAATTCTTACCAAATGGTTTAATATATGCAAACTTTTCCCGTTTATTCATGTGTGAGTTTATTCATTTTGTGTTACTAAACTAATTTAATAATTAAACTGAAACCATTTGAAATTAAAAAATCTCTAATATTCGCATGAAAATGGGACAGACCGAACGAAGCATTTTGCATTGTAAATGAGTAAAATTAGATATTGAAAAAGGTACGTCTCTAACCCTTCGGCCTACTAGCAAAATAAATGTATAAGACCATGTCCTTCCATATAAAAATTAAAATTAAAATTTTCCAGGAATTTTATTTTTAAGCTATTTCATTAATTTATACCCTATCTTGTGCTTGATGCTTTTCCATTTTCAAATTTCATTAATAAATTGTTTTAATAATTTTTATTTATTCTATCAAGCAAAAAAAATATAAATATTGATTTTCCTTGGAAAACTTCACGATACAAGCGAGGTAATCATACAGTAGTTATAATTTCGACAGTTCATTCAAGAGATATTTAAGATTATTAGATAAAATCAATATTACTGTGGCATATTTGTAAACTTAATGTACACACTACCGAAATATACAAATATATAAATTCATACGTGCTCTTATATGTATATAAATCGGGCAACCTGAAAATATTCTGAATATAAGAATAAACATCAATTTGCTTTTAACATTTAAAATCCGAATGGAAATATGTAGGCATTACCAATTTTTCAAGAGTAGAATTAAGTGAGCTGGCGTTTAATTAT